>PVIR01018463.1:7810-33463 GCA_004026965.1 Petromus typicus | reverse complement strand
GAGCATTTTCTATTTCACAATATATAACATACAATGCTAGGACTCATTTACATCTTCCTTTTCTCATACCAGAGAAAAGATGCGATATGTATCTATCTGTGACCTATTTATTTCACTTATGAGGATATCCTCAAGGTATGTCCATTTAAGTAGAAATGATTCAAACTTATCATTTTTTATGGCAGAGTAGTACTCCATTGTTTTTAAAGTCTGATCTTAGCACCATACTTCTGTGGCTTACTACAGTAGTTACTACTCATTTCACTGCTGTTCTGCTACCTTACTAGTCCTTTCATTTCAGTTGCCTTTGCTACCTTCTCTGTTCAGCCACTCAGAATGTAATATCGTTTGATCCTGAATGTTTCTCTTATTTGTACTCTGTCAAGTTCCACATCTTTAAATGCCAACCCTGGGTCTCTCCTAGCTTTCCATCTCTAATTTTGTCTTGTCAGTTGACTTCCTTACTCATAACCCAATGATTTGTCACATATCACCCCTGTTGGACATCTAACAGGAACTTTCACACTAGGACCTAAATACAATTCTTATTTTTCTTCTCTAACCTGTAACTCTCTTGTTTGCCCATTTCCAGTATATAATATCACACTTATCAGTGTGGTAGTCCGGATCAGAGGTGTGGGAGTGATTTTTCACTTTCCTTTACCTTTTTGCATTGAAACCCTTCAGTAATCCTATCTATCTGTTTGACTTCTAAGATATAATACATATATGATCATGCCTTTCATGCTGCACTTCTTGTCAAGCTATTATAATCTCTCATATGGACTCTGCAGTAGTCTCTTAACTGAATTCCTTGCTTTCTTTTTGCCTTCTCAAAATCCTCTAGAATGAAAAGTCAACAGGAGCAGAAGTTAGCTATCTTACACCCATAGTCACAGTGTCCCAATTTCAACTTTCAGGCCCATCCTCATTTTCTGGGAAGGGAACAAGGGCTGGAAATTGAGTCAATAATTGATCATGCCATTGTGGTGAAGCCTGTATAAAAACCTCTCTAAACTACAAATTTAGAGAGCTTCTGGGCTGGCAAATGCATCCATATATCTAGAGGTGGTCTACTCCAACTCCATGAACATAGAAGGTATTGTGCTTAGGGTTATCTAGACCTCAACTATGTAGCCTGTGTATTTCTTCATTTGACTGTTCATCTGTGTCCTTTATAACTTTAGTAAAGCCTTTTCCCAATTTTCGTGACCTGTTAGTAAATCATCAGACCTAAAGAGTGGATCACAGGAACCTTCTGACTATAGCTACATACTCTCTGAGGCTTATTTTGAGTTAGAGCAGAAGCAACGAGGCTATTTTTTATTTTTAATTATTGTACTATCTAGCCTTTCCTTCCCACTTTATTGGCTGAACAGTTCTTTCTTCTCCTCTAGTATATTTAAAATAAAGGGGCTAAGTATCTGACGTAGAGCCTAGAAAATTGAGTTTTAATTGCAGCATTTTAGAAAGGTTCTTCTGTACCATGAAGAAGTATTTAGAACTTTTTGTGGGTTTTTGAATACTCACTGCTTCTTTTCAAGCAAATAGCAACCTTACACTTATATATTTTTGTGGTACTGGGGATTGAACCCAGGACCTTTGCACTTAGCTATATCACTAAGCCATTTATTTTATTTTGTCTTGTTTATTTATTTTTATCTTGTTTTATTTTTTTGAGATAGGGTCTCACTTTTGTAGTTCAGGCTGGCCCTGAGCTCAGCCTCAAACTCACAGCAATCCTCCTGCCTCTGCCTGCCGAGTGCTGGGATTACAGGCGTGAGCCACCACGCCCGGTACTGTGGCAAGTGGTAATGATTGTTGGTGGATGTGAGTCTCCATGCCTGGCATTGTAGTATGTGGTTACCAGGGATCGAACCCAGGGCCTTGCACTAGCAAGACAGGCACCAGAACCACTGAGCTAAATCCCTGGCCCTTGTTTATTTTTTTGAGACAAGGTTCTGCTGAATTAAATTGCCCACGCTGGGATTTTAGGTGTATGTCACTGTGCCTGGCTTACTGTTATTTTCAAGGAAAAACAAACCCATCAGATTTATAATAAAGAATGATACCTTTAACACAGGTTAGTTTTAAGTTTAGGTAACAGGAAATGATGGGCCTATGCAGTGTTCTGTGACAAGTTGGGACCAAAGAAGCACATGTGAGGGATGCTTCAGAATGGGATTCATCAGAACTTACCTGATCAGATGCTTAGACGTGAACCATTGACACTCTTTGTCACATCCTGATATAGGCTCTAGAGCATGCTAATGGGCAAAGTAGTTCCTCATCTAATGGAAGAGAAAGGTATTAATGAATTAATAATTATGGTTTTTCATCAATCCTTTGAAGCAGACATGTAGGGTAAAATGATACAGGTAGGAAGAAAAGAGAGAAGTCCAAGACTTTTAAGGAGATGACATTTCAGTTGAGAACAGAGGAGGGAAGAGAAACAACTTGGAGGCGGATTGATATTCTAGATAAGAGGAGCCCTGTGCATTGTGAAAATGGAGAGAAAGGAATCCAGAACAAATGAGTTCACTTCCTTGAGTAGTTATTGTAGTGCTGGTTTTCCCAAGTGAGGCAGGGAATGAAGGAGAAGCTGGTGTGAGGGGAAGGTAATATCTTCTGTTTGACCTTTTAAATTTTAGTTGTGTGCAAGAAAGTCATGTCTTGTGAGTACTGAATATTATGTTCTAGGCAGTAGATAGACACATGGATATTAGACAGAAACCTGAAAGTCTTTATATAGGTAGCCTTTGAAGCCATAACGATTTGCACAGTCACGCCAGAGCACCATGAGAAAAGGCAAAAAATCAGACTCAGTTCAGCAGAAGAGAAAAGAATATGCAAGAAGAGCACAGGTGGAAGATCCGTGCCAAGGGAAAGCTAGGCGGAGGCGGAGGCGGAGGCGGAGGAGGAGGATACACGCCACTGCTGTATTGGACAGCCAGCAGTTACTTCTAGTCCGACAAACTATAAGTGTCAGTAAACTGACAGGACAAAAAAAACAACGTCGTGGAGAAAATGTTGAAAGAAGTGTTGGTAGGGAAGAAAACAAGTTTGGTGAGGTGAAATATCACTAAAGATGATGCACGAATGTAGGCAGAGTGAAGGGGAGGAATGAAGCTGTTTGGATGAGTAATTATAAGCATGTCAACATTTTAAGATTTTTTTGTGTTGCTTTTTTTGGAGGGCCCCGAAGCAGGACATTTATTTTATTTTATTTTATTTTTTACTTCTTAAAATTGATTTTATTCGTACATTTTATATATACATTATGATAACATTCAACATGAAAGTTTGCACCAGACATTACACATCATAATTCCCATTTTTTTCCATTCCCCTACCCTCCGTGTAAGTCCTTGCCTGTATATACATAATCTTTCTTTTTTTAACCATCAGATTTTTTTCTTTCTCTTAAGACTTAATTATGAATTCAGTCTCCTTACTAGTTGTTTGTTTAAATTTTCTCTTTCTTCATGATTCAGTCTTGGAGTATTGTACATGTCTAAGAATCTACTGAATCAAAACAATGACAAAAAATAATCTGTCCATTTCTTCTAGGTTATGCAAATTTTTGGTATATAATTGCCCATATTGGTCTCTTAAAATACTTACTATTTGTGTGATATAGTTGAGGTGTCTTTTCTTTCATTTGTGATTTTACTTAAGTCTTACAATCCTTAGATTGACATGTTGAAATCTTTCTTCTTTTTAATATAGACATGTATTGCTATAGATTTTTAAAAATTCAAATCTTTATTAGTACATTATAAATACACATCATCATCATATTCAACATTGAGAGTTTGTATATGACATGACAGGATTCTCATTTTTCCCCTTTCTACCTGCCCTGCCACCCCCAACCCCTATATACATAGTCTTTGTTTCCTTTTTTCTTTATTGTTGACAAACCCACTTTTAGTGCAGACCATATGAATGTCAAAACTTTGCAGTAGTGATATGATCAGCATGTGGGGGTGGTCTTCTAGTAGCCAGCCATTTGGCTGTAATTGCACCGTTTATGAAATTTTAATAACATTCTGATTTCTTGTCTGTGTCCCTAGTGGTTGTTAGTGTCATTGAAGATCAAAACAAAGTTATGTCTTCTTTTTTTTTTTTTGAGACAGGGTCTCGCTTTCAGGCTGGCCCTGAGCTCAGCCTCAAACTCACATCACAGCAATCCTCCTGCCTCTGCCTCCCGAGTGCTGGGATTACAGGCATGAGCCACCACGCCCGGCACTGTGGTATGTGGTACTGATTGCTGCTGGGGTGAGTCTCCACACCCAGTATTGTATGTGGTAACCAGGGATCAAACCCAGGTTCTTGCACTTACAAGACAGGTGCCGGAACCACTGAGCTAAATCCCCGGCCCATGTCTTCTTATGTAATAACTAACATTTTGGATAAACTTTCTCTGTGTAATTTCCTGTCTTTTTTCAGTAAATTTATTTGAGCTTATTTGGAAGATATGCTCTTAGTGCTCAAAACACAAAGACTTATAACACTGAACCCTGGTTCACAATATAATGTGGGGAGGAAAAAATTAATTATGTAAAATGTAATGTGGTTATAACAAATTTTATAGAAGTGTAACGCTGAAATTCAGGGAAACAAAAATGATACATTTAACCTGGAAAACCATCTAGAAGGTGCTTCTCAGCAGGAGCTGATTTGAACCTGACCCATGTCTGTTCCACATATAATGTTCTCATTTAAGTAGCCTATTTAAGATTTTTAACTTTCCTGCATACTTTTAGCCCTAAGTTGCTGTTCAGCTCTGTTTTTATAATCCTGGGGTGTATTTTTCCAAACCTGTGTTTCTGAAAGCCTCATGGTTAAGAGAAATATTGAAATAAATAAACAAGCAAATGAATCATTGTGGGTAACTAGACTAATAGCTGCAGAAAGATGTGGGTTGTTGTCTGTTTTCATTTAGTGCTATATTTTCAGCACATAGAGTACTGGATGGCATATCACTATGTCTAAAGATTCTTTTTGATTAGCTGAAAGGAAGGAGAGGGAGAAAAGAAAGAAAGAAAGAAAGAAAAATTTTAATGCATTTGCCTCAGAAAGGAGAAAAAACAGTCCTGAAAATGAACAATTTTGGAAAAATTAAATACCTAAAATAGATTTGATTATAGTCTGGAAGGAATTGAATGTGATGAATTTTAATGTATTTCTCTTTTATCTGTTTCATTGTTGTGACTCAGCCATTATGATCTTACATTCTTTCGTATGACTTTCAGTAGACTGGGTACCCACAGTGGAATTTTGGTTATACACAACAGCTTTTACAAACAAGATATCTCCAAATGTTTTCCAGTATGTTTTTATTTACAAGATCATTTCCACTTTGCTGTCATAGTTTCTTCCATTTTTGTTTTTCTTTAACACTCCAGGATTTTCAGATAATGTACTTAAAATTACTGAATTTTACTCTGTGTTATGAATTATTTCCAGGTCATATTTGTCTTCTTGAAAAAACATTTGCTTTTCAGAAATTAGTATATTACCTGTTTTATGCCCAAAGCAATATACTTCTTGTAAATGTGGAACTGTAGTGTTATAGCAACTTAAATATTTCTGATATCAACATAAGTAGTAGTGGATCTGCTTTAAAATTTTATCTATATAATGTATTCATTTAATTTTTTTCACTACCCTGTTTCTAATTTTCCACTCTCGACATGTGAATCAAATTAAGATAGTTTATTTAGAAGCTGTTTTGCCAGGCAGTAATGGAAAGCTTCTTTGGCTTATATTTTGAAATTTTTTTCCTTTGTCTTTGGCCAACAGCTCAACCCCTTTGGTGTCCCATCTGCTTAACACACGACAGCTGTGGCACATTTCCATGTCTGGATAAGAAAATAAAGAGGACCTAAGTCAGGCTTAGTTTACCTGCTATTTCTGGGGTTTCAATACAGTGAATGAAAGAGACATTTTCTTTTTCCCCCAGAAATTAGTGCAAAGAAATGCATTACTGGCAGTAACTTCTTTTTGCAATATTTTTTTTATTAGATTCTAGAAGTTATTTAACTTTGAGATTATAAGAAAAAGTACCAAAAGAGTAGCATGTTGCTACACTCCCCTATTCGTTACTCTTTGTATTAAATTTTCATGATTATATTAATGATTTTGTTTTCTTTTTTACTGTTGACTCTGTTTTCTTCTGAAAGACTAAACTGGTCTAGGGTAGAGGCTATTCTTACCCTCCCGTCTAAGAATTTTTTAATGTGTGTATTCAGATGTCCCTGAATTAGGAAAATAACTTTTTAAAATAATTATTTATAATTAAAATATAACAGTTTTTCTATTGATTTTTAATTTTTATTTTATTTAATTTATTTCTTTTGAGACAGGGTCTCACTTTGTAGTTCAGGCTGGCCCTGACCTCAGCCTCAAACTCGCGTCACAGCAATCTTTCTGCCTCTGCCGCCCTAGTGCTGGGATTACAGGCGTGAACCACCACGCCTGGCATTGTGGTATGTGGTACTGATTGCTGCTGGGCGTGAGTCTCCATGCCCAGTATTATATGTGGTTACCTGGGGATCAAACCAGGGCCCTTGTGCTTGCAAGACGGGTGCCAGAACCACTGAGCTAAATCCCCAGCTTCAATTGATTTTTTAAATTTATTTGCTTATTTGCTTTTGTGCATGTTAACTTATTGCAGGAAAGAGTTTCAGGAAGCTCAAAATAATACATATAATAGAACATTATAAAAAATAAAAGCACACAGCTGTGGGATAGTGTGAAATTATAAAGCTAATTCTCAAAAGATTGGAGAAAGTCTTGCTCATTGGGAAGTTAGGCTGTCGATTTAGCTGCAACTGATGCTTCTAGATACTGTTGCTGCTCCCCACATGGAAAATTTATCTTCCAAATGTGTCTGTGAGAGGAGACTAGAGATTGTTCAGAGGAAAATGCATGACTTATTCACAAGTGTGTCACAAATCTAGAGGGACAGAGAAAGTGTAACAGACAGTCATAGGTGGTGGCATCCTTTATACTTGTATTCTTTTGAAAGTGATTTTTCATTGATTATCTTCATGGGCAGAAGTAAAATAAGCATTTATTTTTTTAGATAGTATGAACTATATTTCTGCAATATAACATACCCACCAACAGTGATGAGACTTTGAAAATAGCTACTTTGTCTTAAAAATGAAAAATATGAATATATAATAGCTTCATTTTACATTAATTTTATAGATATGGAAAATTTACATTACTCTTTCTCATGTAAAAGTATTATTTGCATCACTAATGTTTATAGCATATAAATCCAAAATTATTATATCCTTACTTGTTCTCATGAATCAGTATAGATAAATATTATAATAAAACCTTGTCGGGTCCATTAATTGATTTTTCCACTCAGCTGAATGTTGATGTTGGCTATGAATGTTTTTTATTCTTTAGGTTTTCTCTGCAAAACATGATAATAGTACCTGCTTCACAAGGATGTAAGGATTAGATGATAAAGTGCTTAAGTGTAGTGCTGGCTTATCTTTTTCAAATTGAGTTTACTGGTACCTTTTATTCATACATTATGATCACATTCAACATTGAGAATTTGTACCTGTACATGACACATCTTGATTGTTATTTTCCCCTTTTCCTCTGCCCTCCCTACGACCTCGACCCTTAACCCCATATACATAAGCTTTGTTTCCTTTTTTTAACCATCATATTTTTTCTCTCCCTTCTTTACTTTCCCCTGTCTTTTCCCTTTTTCCTTTGAACATTGTCTTCCTATTACACACGACCTATCTTACATTTTGCATCTGTTTATTATTAGCACTTAAATATTAACTGTCATGATTATGATTCCAAATTTTAGTTCTTATTCTGATTATTAGCCTAGCATTTTTAATTTATTATCAAACACATTTTATTATTTCATGACTTCCGGGAATAATTTGTAGAGATAGTGAAAGATTCATTATTTTTAAAGTTCTAAAGTAACATTGATTTTGCAAGTTAATTCTACAACTTAAGTATCATTTAACTTTTCAGCTAGGAAAATCCATCTGTTTCCTTTCAAAAGAAGAATATTTCATTTTCAAATTTGCTAAGTCACTCATTGGCATATTAAATTTTGCTTGTTTTGCAGACATGGAAGCTACTACTCTTAAAAACTTGGTTAGTTAAATGAAATAAATATATATGTACACACATATATGTGCATATATATATATACCACACTCATATATACACCATATATCACATATACATACATATACATATATGTGATATTTCAGGGGTATGAGAAAGAATTGCTGTAATGTTTAACATGTAGTCCATGTTAAACTTAAGCACATTGTTGGGAAGCCTGCACCTGCTAATGCCAGGAACACGTTAGTCCAAAAGTAGTAGTGAACTCTGGCAGCATCCACACTAAGGGGTTGGGTGGGGGCAGATTCCTGTAAGATCTGTCACACCCGCTTTGTCTTGTGCTAGCCACTGTAATCTCTTTCCTTTGCCCTCGTCTCTCCCATGATATTTTGCTCTTATCAGAAGATAGTAATATTATAGTAATTTGTAACATAAATAAAAGTCATCAGTAATAATAAGCACACCACCTTTTCCCCATGTATGATTTATCTTGATACACACTATAAGAAGTTACTAGTAGCATAGAACTGAGTGACTTGCTGTATGCTTCAGGTGGATTCATTTTGATCTTCTCTCAAGTACATAGAAATGCAGTTGGAGAATTACAGAATTCTTCCATCTCTTCTTAGTGCCCTCTCCAGAACAGCTGATTTCCACCATCTTCTGCATTTTCAGTTGTTTAGAAATATATACTATTAGAAACATTGGATCTTAACTATTTTGTTTTCTAGTGTCTTTCTCTCCTGAAATTCTTCATTTATATGAATAACTACATCATTCTTCTATTGGCCCAGGACCTTTCTCTGGGCCACTGTTTTCATTCTTGCCTGGCTCTATATACTGTAGCTGTGAGTCAAGCTCTATTACTGGAGCAAGAGCCCAGGCAGATTTTGGGGTACACTACTTGTGTTGATTCTGTTGCCTTCCTAAGATTTAGAGTATTGTGCACACTCCCTGCTTGGGTTTAGAGAACCCTTCCCAGTCTGGTCCTAGTCTGTTCCCACTTTCATCTCTGGCCATGTATGCATTTCACATCACATACGTGCATACATACGTTGTAGCTATATCAGGTTATATACCATCTTTTCAAGGACTGTGTTCATGGTTTTTCTTCTGCCATAAACTCTGTACATATCTACTTCACAACCCCTTACCATTTAAAAGTCAAATTGTGTGTTGTGCTGACTGTAGCTTCTCTTTCTCAGTTCTATTCTTCCTCTTCTTAGTGGAGTTTTGTTGTTTTCTATTTGCATTTAAGTAGTATATTGTGCATGATCCCTTTTTATCTGCCATCTCATCTCATCTGGCTTCTAGTTCCACAGAATTCTGCCTTGGGCCTCTGTCATTCTACTCAAATCACTCTTGCAGATTTCATGTGTGAGCTCATGTCTGTTAAACCCTGTGAAGGCCCTTCAGTATATTTTCTCTTTACCATTTCTTTAGAATCTGATACTTCTGGTCACACTTTCTTTTCATAGTTTGTAGCACTGCCTTCTTCTGCCTCTCCCTGCCCCTTTCTCATCTCCTGTTGAGCTTCTCATCTTTGTTGTTGCTTGTTCTCTACATAACCTGATGTATAAAGTGCTGTTTTTTTGCAGTTACTACCATTTTATCTGTCTACATTCTAATGACTGTTATGGTATTTAATGTATAAATTTTACCTGCAGAATTTCAGCTATCCCAAAAGTTAGACATCTATGGAATCCTTCTGAGATCTTTGCCAACCAGGTACCTCCTTCTCTAAGTGAGTGTCTCATGAACTGATTCTCTTACCTCCCATTAGATTATATTTTCTTGGAGAATAGGTATTTTTTACCCTATGTTTCCCCCAAGGTGCCTAGCCTATAGAAAATATTCATATTTGTTCAGTTCTGGCCCTGTGGTTTGTATTGCTTATAAGACATTTTTACCAGCTTGACTGTGGTTTCCATACAGGCAAAGCTCTTGTCCTAGTTATCTTTATTTCTTCTTAGTGAGGAACAGTGCTGATACCTCAGCAGAAGTCACTAGAAGGGAACTGTTTGGAAAAACAGGTTAGGATTCCTCATATAATATTGTTTGAATAGCATAACCTTCAGAGAAGAGCAGTAGTAAAGATAAATAAGATGATACTGAGATATATCAGTAGGTGCACACACGTAATATTTATATTTTATCTATATTTATATACATCTTGTATAGTATTTTAACTTTATTATGCAAAGCTCTGTTAGATGTTAATAAAATAAAAGGAATCCAAAGGAATATCTGTTTGGAAGTTTTTAATTCAGCATTTGAAAGGCATGTAAAAGTCTCCATGTTTTCTTATGGAATAAATGTTAAGTGTTTTGCATAAATCTAAGCAGAGCAGTTCTCAGCATCTAGCATGGGTGTTGTCTTAAAACACTATGTTGTATTTCTTGTGAACTTATTGATGGGGCAAACTAAGATAGTTTAAACTAAGACAAGTGAGAGGGAGAAAAAGGAATCTATGACTTAAATACAGTTGGATGCACCTCTGAGTTTTCTGTTGTACCCTTGGCCTATCTCTTCTATTTCTTTTTCCCCCCTTCTATCTTTATTATGTTTGAAGTCATTTACATATAGAGATGAATTTGTATGTATGTAAATATTCTGTTTATATACAAACTTTATTGCAGGTGAATATTTGACAGCTGGCACAAAGTTTTGTGGTTTTTTTTTTTTTTTCCTTTGGTACCAGAGATCAAATTTGGAACCTTGCGCTTGCAAGGTAGATGCTGAAACCACTGAGCTAAAACCGTGACCCAGAATGTTTTAATTTCATGCTGGTAGAAAGCAGTTGAGCGTTACTTTAACCTGCAGTAGTCCAGCAGGTCACTGGGTGCTGGAACTTTATATAGAATATAAAATTCTTCATTTTTAAATTTATACATCACTCCCTTACTTCTGTTGATATTTGTTTTGATGAAATAAAGCTTAAAAATACTTTATTTCATAAAGTACTTTAGAATTTTTTGGTTTGTAAGACCAGAGGATAACTTATCTGATAAGAATATTGGCATATATTTTGAATTGGAAATCATTCCCAATTCTATTTGGCAACTTTCTCATCAGAAGTTTTCTAAATCCTCCTCAGAAGTGTCTAATTATTAATAGCCTTTTCTAGGAACTTAATAGGATTTTTAGCTGTACTGTTTTCAACTGAAACTAGAAAATGGAGGAAGTTAATTATTTTTCTTATATTTACAGAGTTGTGGAACCATTATGACAATTTAAATTATAACATTTTTATCATTTGAAAATGAGATTATGTGTATTCATTTCCCATTCGTACCACCAGCCCTAAGCAATCTCATATTGGCTTTTTATTGACATTTTCTATAGATGGAATCATGGGATTATAATCTCTTGTATCTAGCTTTTTGAAATTGGGGTAAATTGTTTTAAGGTTCATTGTGTTGTAGTGCATAGTAAGTGGATTCTTGACTTACGAACTCATTTGATTCCTGAGGGCTGGTTGTAACTACATCAATATAGCTGAGAACTGGATGTTTACCTCGGTATGCTCAATAGATAACAAGAGGTAGATGGATTTTCCATTAATGTAATTAACCGAAGTTGTTTGTCAGGCTAGTCTTAAATTTTTTTTTAAATCTTTATTGGTACATTACATATACACATCATGATTGCACTCTATAATGGGGATTTGTACCAGTATAAGACACAACTTAATTCTCATTTTTCCCCATAGCCCTACCGCCCCCCCCATATACATAAAATTTGTTTCCTTACTTTTTGTTACAATCTCATCACTTTTCCCCCTTCTCCCTATTTTACATTCAGCATTTTCTGTTTCACAATATATAACATACAATTCTAGGACTCATTTACATCTTCATTTTCTCATACCAGAGAAAAGATGCGATATGTATCTATCTGTGCCCTATTTATTTCACTTATGAGAATATCCTCAAGGTATGTCCATTTAAGTAGAAATGATTCAAACTTATCATTTTTTATGGCAGAGTAGTACTCCATTCTGTAGAAGAACCACAGCTTTTTTATGCAGTCTCCTGTTGATGGACACTTGGGTTGTTTCCAAGATGTAACAATCACAAACTGGGCTGCTATAAACATAGGTGCACATATGTCACTGTGATATGAGTCTTTTAATTATTTTGTGTATATACCTAGCAGAGCAATGGCCGGGTCAAATGGGACCATCAATCCTAGCTTTCTGAGGATTCTCCAAACTGATCTCCACAGGGGTTGTATGAGTCTACATTCCCACCAACAGTGGAGAAGGCTTCCTTCTTCTCCCCAGCCTCGCCAACATTTGCCATTGGCTGATTCTGAAATGGCAGCCATTCTATGTGGAGTGAGATGAAATCTTAATGTTGTTTTCATCTGCATCTCTCGAATGACTAATGATGTTGAGCATTTCTTCATATGCTTCTTAGCTGCTCTTACTTCTTCCTCTGAAAAATATGTGGTCATTTCAGATGCCCATTTTTGAATTGGGTCATTAAATTTGGGTGGACTGATGTTTTTGAACTCTTTATATATTCTACATAGTAGCCCTTTGTCTGAGGAACACCTGGTGAAGATTTTTTCCCACATTGTTGGTTGCCTTTTGCACTGTTGGTGGTTTCCTTTGCTATGCATAACCTTTTTAAAAGAATGAGGTCCCATTTGTTGATTTCCTCAGCCATTCATGTGCTATAAAAGTTTTGTTCATGAAGTCTTTCCCTAAGACAATGTCTTCGAGAGTTTTACCTAACCTGTTTTGCAGTAGGTTTAGAGTGTCTGTTTTAATATTTAGGTCTCTTATCCACTTTGATTTTAGCTTGGTACACGGTGAAAGTGTTAGATCTAGTTTTTGTCTTTGGCAAGTTAAAGCCCAGTTTTTCCATCACCATTTGTTAAAGAGGCTATCTTTCCTCCATTGAGGATTTTTGGCTCCTTTGTCAAAGATGAGGTGGCTCAGTGTATCTGGAGTAGTTTCTGGATCTTCTAGTCTACTCCATTGATCCTCAGGTCTGTTACTTTGCCAGGACCATGCAGTTTTTATCACAGTGGCTTTATAGTATTGTTTCAGGTTTGGAGTTGTAATACCCCCCACCATGTCCCTGTTGCTCAGAATTGCTTTGGCTATTCTAGGTCTTTTGTGGTTCCAGATGAAAGTTGGGATTTTTTTCTCTAAATCTGTGAAATATGCTGTTGGGATTTGAATCGGCATTGCGTTGAATGTGTAGAGTAGTTTTGGGAGTATAGCCATTTTGACGATATTGGTTCTTCCTACTCAGGAGCAAGGTTTGTCTTTCCATTTTTTGATATCATCTTCTATCTCCTTTATCAGAGTGCTATAGTTTTCAGAGTAGAGGTCTTTCACCTCCTTTGTTAGATTTATTCCTAGGTATTTTATTTTTGGGGGTGCTATTTTGAAATGGACTGACTCTCCAATTTCTATCTCAGTGGGTCTAATGTTTGTGTATACGAAGGCTACTGATTTTTAACACTGACCTTGTAACCAGCTACACGGCTAAAATTGACGATTAGGTCCAGCAGTTTTTTAATTGAGTGTTTAGGATCCTCTAGATAGAGTATCATGTCATCAGCAAATAATGACAGTTTAACTTCTTCTTTTGCTCTCTTTATTCCTTTTATTTCTTTCTCTTGCCTAATTGCTATAGCTAATATTTCCAGAACTATATTGAACAGAAGTGTTGAGAGAGGACATCCTTGTCTTGTTCCTGATCTTAGTGTGAAAGGTTTCAATTTTTTGACCATTTAGAATGATACTGGCTGAAGGTTTCTCATAGATAGCTTTTATTAGTTTGAGATAGAGACCATCTATTCCAATCTTTTGTAGTGTTTTGAACATAAATGGGTGTTGTACTTTGTCAAACGCTTTTTCTGTGTCAATTGAGATGACCATATGATTTTTGTCCTTAAGCCTGTTAATATAGTGTATAACATTGATTGATTTACGTATGTTGAACCATCCTTGCATCCCTGGGATGAATCCAACTTGATCAGGGTGTATAATCTTTTTGATAATTCTCTGTATTCTGTTTGCCAGGACCTTACTGAGGATTTCTGTATCGATATTCCTTAGAGATATTGGCCTGTAGTTCTCTTTTTTGGTTGGGTCTTTCTCTGCTTTTGGAATCAGGGTAATGGTTGCTTCCAGGAATGAGTTTGGGAGTACTGCTTCCCTTTCAATTTCATTGAAGAGTTTCAGAAGTAGAGGCACTAACTCTTCTTTAAATGTTTGATAGATTTCAGCAGTAAAACCGTCAGGTCCAGGGCTTTTCTTTGTTGGCAAGTTTTTAATTACATTTTCAATTTCACAGATTGTTATTGGGGCATTTAACATTTCTAGATCTTCTTTATTCCGCTTTGGGAGTTCATATGTGTCTAGAAATCTATCCATTTCTTCTACATTTTCCATTTTATTAAAGTATAAATTTTCAAAGTAGGTGTTTATTATCCTCTGGACTTCCTCTGTGTCGGTAGTAATTTCTCCATTCTCATTCCTAATAGCATAGATATGAGCCTTTTCCTTCGTTTGTTTAATGAGGTTGGCTAAGGGTCTATCCATTTTGTTTATCCTCTCAAAGAACCAACTTTTGGATTCATTGATTTTTTGAACCGTTCTCTTGGTTTCTATTGCATTAATTTCTGCTCTGATCTTTATAATTTCTTACCTATTGCCAGCTTTGGGTTTGTGTTGCTCTTCTCTTTCTAATCGCATGAGGTTCATCGTTAAATTGTTTATTTGAGCTTGCTCCATTTTGTGGATATAGGCTTTCATTGCTATGAATTTTCCTCATAGAACTGCTTTCATTGTGTCCCATAAATTTCTGTATGTTGTACTATGGTTATCATTTAGTTGAAGAACTGCTCAGTGTCTTCTCTAATTTCTTCTGTGCCCCATTGGTTGGTCAGCAGAGTGTTGTTCAGTTTCCATGTGTTTGTGAAGATCCTGGGCTTTCCTTTGCTATTCAGCTCCAATTTCAGGGCACTATGGTCCGACACTATACAAGGGATAACTTCAATCCCTTTATATTTGCTTAAACCTGTTCTATGAATGTGCACATGGTCTGTTTTGGAGAATGATCCATGAACAGCTGAGAAGAATGTATATTCTGACTTTGTGGGATGAAATACTCCGTAGGCATCTATTAAGTCTATTTGCTGAAATGTCTGGTTGAGCTCAGGGATTTCCTTAGTGACTTTTTGTCCAGTTGATCTGTCTCTTTGGGACAGTGGGGTATTGAGGTCCCCTACTATTATTGTATTGGAGTTTGTGTGGTTTTTCAAGTCCGTTAATATCAGTTTTATATAGTTGGGTGCATTAGAATTTGGAGGATAGATATTTAAGATTGTGATTTCTGTCTCTTGGATTTTTCCCTGAACTAAAATATAGTGTCCATCTTTATCTCTCTTTATCAGCTTTGGCTTGAAGTCTGTTTTGTCTGCAAATAAAATCGCCACTCCTGCTTTCTTGCTGTTTCCAGTCGCATGGAGTATTGTTTTCCATCCCTTTACTTTGAGTCCATGGGTTTCTTTCTGAATTAGGTGTGTTTCTTGTACGTAGAAGATTGTAGGATCTAGCTTTTTGATCCACTCTGCCAGTCTGTATCTCTTAATTGGTGCGTTGAGTCTATTGACATGAATGGTTATGACTGATATAGGTAAATTTCGTGCTGCCATGTTTTCCTGTTTTTGGCTGTGTTATTCTACTTTTTCCCTTTCCCCATCAGTTTCTTGTTTGGTCCCATGGGTTGACTCGGTTAGATCTCATGAATTTATAACTTTCCTTATTTTTCTCCAAGATATTCTTTAGAATGTTTTGGAGCACAGGTTTCATATTTGTGAAATTTTTCATGTGTTCTTTGTCATGAAAGTATCTTATTTCCCCATCAATTTTGAAGGATAGTTTTTCAGGATACATTAGTCTGGGTTGGAAGTTGTTTTCCTTTAGGGCTTGGAAGACTTCACTCCAGGCTCTTCTTGCATTGAGTGTTTGAGTTGAGAAGTCCGCTGTGATCCTGACAGGCTTCCCTTGGAATGTAACTGTTTTTTTTTTCTCTGACTGCTTTCAGTATTTCATTCTTTTTTTGGATATCTGGGACTTTTATGATGATATGCCTAGGTGTAGATTTTTTCATGTCACAGGCGTGTGAAGTTCTGTATGCTTCATGTATTTTTATGTCCAATTCTTTTCCTTTTTATGTGAAGTTTTCTGCCATTATCTGTGTGAATAGCTTTTTAATGTCTTTAGCATTGTCTCCTTCTTCCTGAGTGACTCCCATCAATCTTATGTTATTCTGTTTTGAATCATCTAGGAGCTGTTGGATTGACTTTTCATTATTGCTTGCTTTTTTCCATAGATTCTGCCTTTCCAGTTCATTGGTTGAGATCCTGTCTTCTAGGTCTAAAATTCTTTCTTCTGCTATATTCATTTTATTGCATAAAGTTTCACTTTCTTTCTTAATTTCCTGGACCTCTGCATGTAGGTGTTTAAAAGGTTCCATTGCTTTTGCTATCTTGGATTCTATCAACTCCATGATATCCTCTTTAGCTTTATTAATCATCATGTTGACAGTGTCCAATATCTCTACTTTCATCTCAGAATTCAGTTCTGATTTCCATTTTACTAGATCTGGTTTGGTTACCATTTCCGGGGACCCTAGAGACTGACTGGCCTTCAAACTTCTCTATTTCCCTTCCCCCTGTGTTACCTTGAGGTGAGGATCTTCGTATCTGAGACTGTGAGTGTTTCCTCATCTCTGACCTGCCCTGTTTTTTAGCGCTGTTTGTTGCAAGTCCCTTTCCTCCTAATAGTTAGGAACCTTAAAATAGCAGTGTTTCCTGGGTTGTTCTTTGCAATCTGTATTGGGACCTAAGGAAAAACCCCTAGTTCTGGCACACCATGTGAGGCACTTAATCAATATAGTCAGAACACCTTCTCCTGTCTGCTTTAGAGGCAGGAAGCCTCTGGCTCCTGCACTGCTACAATGGCGCTGCCTGAGGTTCCAATGGTCCCGCCTGCTCACCTGTACAGAGTCTCTGGGCTCACTTATGCAGTCAGCCTGGAGGCCAGTAGGCTGTAGGCCCTGTGCAGCTGCAATGGTAGGGGCTGTTGTTCAAACAGGTCCACCTACTCACCAATACAAGGTGACTGGATGTGCTTCTGCAGTTGCTGTAGAGAAAGTCATACTCTGACCTGCTAACCTCCGTCCCTGGGCTCTCTTCTGGCGTAGGCCTGTAAGCCAGTAAGCTCTAATCCCGACGCAGATTCAGTGACACAGATTCGGTGCTGCAGTCGCCGTTTCCCGAGCCGCCCGCTGCTAAACTCAGTCCCTGGGCGCTCTTCCGGCTTGGGCCTGGAGGCCAGTAAGCTCCAACCCCAGAGGAGAGTCAGTGGCACAGTCACCATTTCCTGAGCCGCCTGCTGCTAACCACAGTCCCTGGGTGCTCTTCCGGCGTGGGTCCAGAGGCCAGTAAGCTCTAACCCCGGCCAGGCTAGTCTTAACTTGAGGGTTCACTGTGTATCTAACTGAACCCCTAGAACCTGGGAATGTTACTTTATTTGGAAAAATGACTGGTCCCCAATGCATTTGTTAAATATCTTGAGATTATCCTGAATTACACAGATGGTCCCTGAGTCTCATAACTGACCTTAAAAGAGATAGAAATGAAAAGGACACATAGATGGAAATGCTACCTGAAATAAAGACAGAGATCAGGGTGTTATCATGTGGTAGGAGGCCTTCAAGAAGTGCTTGAGCCACTGAAGTTAAAAGAGGCAGTGAGGATTCTTCCCTACAGCTTCCAGATGGACCGTGGCCATGACAGCTCCTTAATTTTCTACTCTTGGCCTCTAGAACTGTGAAAGAATACATTTTGGTTGTTTTTAACCTAATTTGTGGTTATTTTTTGTGGCAGCCTCAAAAAACAGTATATAGCATGTATCACTACTTTGTGAATCAGGCATCAGAACTACTGAGCTAAATCCCCAGACCACTGCATGTATCACTACTTTGTTCACTTTTTGTTGTCACATTATTTTATCATATGCTACTTGTATTTTTTTTTTTTTTTTTGTATATTCCCTAGTTGACTGACATTTGGGTTTCATTTTGGGCCATTCTGAGTAATTCTGTGAGCATACATGTTCAGGTTATTAAGTCGGCATATGCATTTCAGTTTTCTTGTGTAGGTACCTAGTACTAAAACTGTTGAGTGATGTGATAGATATATGTAGTCTTACCAAATTTTATATATTGAATTCCTAACCCCTCAGGTGATAGTGGCAGGAAGGTTCTGTAGATGAATAGGTCATTATTATAGATATTTATGAAGGATATTAGTGCATTTTTACATAAATGTTAGAGGTGTAGGGAAAGATATTTGAGATGGTCCCTTGCTTTTCTACCATATGCAGTTATTGTTCAAAGACAGCCATCTATGAACCAGGAAGAGGGCTTTCATCAAACATCAGATGTGTTGACATCTTGAGCATGACTTTCCAGGCATCCAAACTGAAGAATGAATTTTTCTTATTTATAAGCCACTCAAGTGAGACTACTTTTGTTATAACTACCCAAATGGACTAAGACAACCTGTGTTTAATATCTGTATTTTTAAATTGATAAGTAACTATTTATTGAATATAATTTGATATTTGATCTATGTATACATTGTAGATTAAAAAACAAACATTTTTTATGTTTTCAAATAATAAACTAAACTAAAATAATCTTTTAGTTTTGAAATAATATTACATATTAATTGTTACTTTGCATTGCATTGGTTAACTGAAATTTATTTATTTTGGGTTTGTTTGAAGCAGAATCTCTCTGTGTAGTTCAGGTTGGCCTTGAACTCATGATAATCCTCCTGCCTCTACATCTTGAGTCCTGGGATTATAGGTATGAGCCACCTATTTGGTTGATAACTGAAATTTATTTCTCTAGTGTGACTAAAACTTTGTATTCTTTGATCTACATCTGCCCTTTTCCCAACCTTCCCCAGCCTCTTGTAACTATCCTTCTTCTGTCTCATTCTATGAAATTGACTTTTTTAGATTCATAGGTAAATGAGATGAAATAGTATTTATCTTTTTTTGGGGGGGTGGGGTCTGGTTTATGTCATGTAGCATAATAGTTTGCAGGTCTGTTCATGTTTTCTTAATTGGCAGAATATTTTTCTTTTAAAAGGCTGTATAGCATTCTATAGGAAAACTACAGGACAGTATTGCTAGTGAGCCTAGACACAAAACTCCTCAACATACAATAATAATACACCATAATAAGAGAGATTTATCTTGGGGGGGGCAGAGATAGTTCAACATATGTAAATTGATAAATATAAGATATTAACAAAATTAAAAAAAATGCTCACCTCAATAGATGCACAAAAAAGCAGTTTTTAAAATTTGAGATCCATTCCTAAAAAGATATTTAACAATAGAATAGAAAGAATGCACTTCAATGAATAAATACTACATGTGTCAGACCCACAAGTAACATCATACACAGTCATTAAAAGGTAAAAACTTTTCCTTCAAGATGAGGAATAGGACAAGGATGTCTATTGTCTAACTACTTTTATTTAACATAGTTCTAGAAGTCCAAGACACAACATCTAGGCAATAAAATAAATAAAAAGAATCCACATAGGGAAGAAACAAGTGAGATTTTTTGCTGTTGAAAATGATCTTAAATATAGGAAGCCTAAAGATCCCCCCAAAAACCTATTCAAGCTATTATTTAAACTCAGTCAAGTTATAGGTTGCAAAAATCATATGTTTACTATTTTATCAAGCTGCCAAACTGTTTTTGAAAGTGGTACCCCATTTCATATTTTCACTAGAAAAGTACAAGGGTTCCAATTTCTCCATCTTAGTTGTAAAGATTTCACTAGATAAATCTCATTGTAATTTTGATTTGCAGTTTCATAATGACTATTGATGTAAAGCATCTGTTCATGTACTTATTGAGCTTAATAATCTTTAGTGAAATATAAATTCAGTTCTTTTACTAATTAACAAAACTGATGTCTTTTGATTAAATTGTAAATGTTTAAAATTATATTTTAGATACAAGTACCTTATCAGATAGGTGATTTATAAATATTCTCTTCAAGTTTGTGGCTTGTCTTTTCTTTTCTTTTTTTTTTTTTTTTTTTTGAGACAGGGTCTCGCTTTGTGGTTCAGGCTGGCCCTGAGCTCAGCCTCAAACTCACATCACAGCAATCCTCCTGCCTCTGCCTCCCAGTGCTGGGATTACAAGGCGTGAGCCACCATGCCCGGCACTGTGGTCTGTGGTACTGGTTGCTGCTGGGTGTGACGCCCAGTATTGTGTGTGGTTACTGGGGACCTGAGCCCTTGGGCTTGCAAGATAGGCGCTGGAACCACGGAGCTAACTCCTCAGCCCATTCATTGTCTTTTCACTCTTGATGATGTCTTTTGAAGTATCTTAATTTTAAAATTTTTGATAATGTTTAACTTAATCATTTCCTTATTTCTTTTTTATCTTTTGTGCTGTAGTAGTGTATCTCAGAACTCATTGTCCAGGCAAGTGTTAGGAATATTTCTTCTTATTTTTAAGTTCTCTACGTTGAAGTTTGATCCATCTTAAGCTAATTTTTGTGTACTGTAAAATAAGGATCTTAATTCATCTTTTTACTTACACTTTAACCAGTTGTCTCAATGTTATTTATTGAAAAGGTTATCCTTATTTTCTGTTGAATCTTTTTGATATATTCATTGAACATCATTTGGTCAGAAGTGGAAGAGTATAATATTCTTGTAGCATCTACTCTTAATCCTGACTTTAGATTTGATAAGGCCTTTAGCCTCTTCAAAAGAGCATATTCTGAGTTTGTTCTAGAGCCATATAGGTTCAGTAAATTTATGAAATATTAGCACTGACTAAGTTTCTTCTAAATGCAATTGTGTTCCTGCTGCAGTTACTGAGTACATATATATTAACTGTTGTCATATATGTGTTTATAAAGGTTTTTAGGGGTTTTACATATAAGCTAGAGAATTTTTCCCATTTTTGTGTAATTTAAATATCTTAGTTTTGAGGCTAAAAAAAAAAAAGAACGTCTTTTATTTGGCTGGGCAAGAAAGTCAGCAAGTTTTAAACTCTTGTATCACTCAAATTGCTTGTGTAGTCCTTCGAGAAAAATTAGACCAAGATCTTCTATGTGATTTCCCTGCAAAATTAATGCTTCCCTTGACTTCTGCCAAGTGCTGTGATGCATTTATGCAACAGATGCCAGAAAGTTTAGGACTTGTATCTGGAGAGAATTCAAAATTCTAAGACAGAAAGCATTTGTGCCTGGGGCAGTGGAATGACCCCACCTGTGTCTTTTTCTTGTCTTCTGGATGTTTTCATTTTATGTCCAGAAAGGCCCAGGCAGATTCTTCTTCTATTTTTAAATCTTTTTTATGAAACACAGTTTTAATTTTTCAAGACCAGATCCCACTCCATTTCAAAATATGTGTTCCTCAGTGTAAAATGTTTTGACAGGTACCTAATGGCCTAGCACTTTAGCATCTAGTATTTAGGCATAGATTCAGAGAATCAGAGCCATAAAACCCAAGTGTAATTAGTCACTATCAGATGTTGCATAAATTTGTGTTTCATACATCTGTATGCTAGGTGAACTGCTTCTTCTTCCCATTACTTCAGTAACTATCTCAATGTGCTAATAAAACACTGAAGTAAATGGAAATGCTTAGATGTGGGATGTATTAGTTTTGATATTTTATTTATGGTCTAACAGGAGGAGAAGAAAGTAACTAATATTTATTGAGTGCTTACTGTGTTCCAAGTATTGTCCTAGATTTGTTTACAACCGTAATCTCATTTAATCCTTACAAACCCTCATTGTTGGTATTATTATGCTGGTTTTAGAGATGAAGAAATTTAAACAAGCCTGATAATAACACTTTATGCTTGTGTGGGGCCTTTTATATCATAATTCTAAAGTATCATCTGACAGTTGGGGATGTTCAGTTATAAAAAACAAATTATCATAATTTATTCCACTGCTACAGAGTTGAAGATAGAAACAAAAGACATGTGGTAATTCTCAACTTTCTGTACTTCTTAACTATGGAAAACATAATAAAATAGCAGTATAGAATACATTCAGTAGAGAGCAATGCTCAGATATCAAGAGTGCTGGAACAATTGAATATTAAGATTAAAAAAATCAGTTAGTTTAATCTGTAATTCATGCTATGGATAAAAGCTAATTCAAGTAGATTGTAGATCAGTTGGTAAAACTTGTAGAAAATAGAGAAACTTTGATGAATTCAGTTAAAAATTACATAGATATGATACCAAAAAAATATTGATCCATGAGGCTGTAAAAATTAGAAACCTCTGCTATTTGAAAGGCTGTTTTAAAGAATGAAAAGACAGGTTACAGATTTGGAAAATACTTTTTTCATCAAGACTTTATATCCAGAATAAAGAGCTGTCAAAATTCAATTATAAGAAAAAAAATTTTTTTCAATATCCATCAAGAAATGGATGATAAATACTATGTGGAAAGGGTTTTTTTTTTGAGACAGGGTTTTGCTTTGTGGTTCAGGCTGGCCATGCACTCACTATGTAGCCCAGGTGAGCCTGGAACTCACAGCAATCCTCTTGACTCTGCCTCCCAAGTGCTGGAATTACAAGCATGAGCCACCATGCCTGGCATTGTGGTATGTGGTACTGATTGCTGGTGGGTGTGAGTCACTGCGCCCGGTATTGTTGTATATGGTTACTGGAGATCAAACTAGGGACCTTGAGCTTGCTTTTGAGGCAGGCGCTGGAACCACTGAGCTAAATCCTCAACCCATGGAAAGGTTCTTAATATCACTCATTTTGTAAATGTAAGTTAAAACCATAATATACTTCTGTTACATACCTCTCAGAGTGGTTTTGAAACAAAGAAATGATTCCAAGCACTTTGGCAAAGGTGGGGCAGATATAATACTTACACATTGCTGATGGGAGTGGTAAATAGAACAGCCACTTCAGGAAAAGTTTCTGTAAACATTTGCACCCTATATGACCAGATCCTCCCAAATTAGGATCAACCCCAAATGCTTCATTTGGTAAATGGATGAACAAAATGTGGCTTTCCTTTATACAGTGCAATTTTATTCAGCAACAAAAAGATATGGAGTACCAGTACATGCAACAACAACTCAAATACATTATAATAAATTTAAAGAGCTACATTGTAAAGTCTACACACTACATGATGATTCCAGTTATATAATATTTTGGAAAAGTTATAACTGTTGGGATAGGAAACAAGTGGGTAATGGCCAAAAATTAAGGGAGGAGAGGGGTAGGGTTTTTATAAAAGGCTCATGACAGGGCAAGTCTTTAGAGTGGTAGAACCATACATTTTTGAAATCCCACAGAATTGTTTATTTAAAAATATACATATGTTGTACCACAATAGATCAGACTGAAGTATTAAATATTTATTATTTTATATAATTCTTAAGTCACTCTCTGTTGTTTTTTCTCTTGCTCTGTCTCTCTCACCCTTCCTGCTCTATCTCTCAATAATTAAGAAGTAGATTTAGCCACCCTAGAGCTGGTCTGGTGATTCTGGGCCATCAAGTATCTTCAGTTTTGTTGCTCTGAGAGGATGCTGCTTTTATCCAGCCACTGTCCAGATTACTGGCAGATGAAGGACTAAACAAGAAGCCCTACACTTCTTTGAAGTCCTACACATTTTCACCTTGTTGGTCCAATGAAGATGATAAGAGACGCATTAAATCCAAAGTCGAATTTGAGAAGAGTTGAAATCTTAGTAATATCGACTGTTCAGATGTATCAATACATTATTTCTTCTCACTTATGTAGATCTTTCATTTCTCTCAAAAATATTTCATGATTTTCAGTGCACAGGTAGTGTACACCAGTCATTTCCTGTTAGATTGTATTCTGATTCATGCTGTTATGGATGTTTTTATTTTCATTATTTCAATATTCAGCTGTTTATTATTAGTCACTAGAAATACTTTGTGATTACTGACCTAGTATCCTCTCACATGACTAAACTAATTTACTAGTTCTAGGATTATTTGTCTCTTCTTGGGATTTTGTGTATAGATTATGTTTTATTTTTTCTTTCTAATCTGTAAGAGTCTTATTTTTAAATTTTTCCTGATTGCAGTGGGTATATAGAAATGATAAGAGCTAGTATTTGTTCTCAAGCCAGGGGAAGAACATTAGTTTTTCTCCTTTAAGCATTTCCTGTAGCTTTGTCATAGATATCTTTTATTAGATTCAGAAAGTTTCTCTTTTCCTAGATGCGAGATTTTTTCCTATGTTTTATTGAGTGTAGCTGAAATAAAATCATATAAATTTAAGGCATACAACACTATGCTTTTACATATATGTACATCATTAAATAATTACTGTAATCAAGCCAATTTATATATCCATCATTTCACATACTTACAGTAAGTTTTTTGGAGATAGTGTCTTGCGGTGTAGTTCAGACTGTTCTCCAAGTCATGACAATCTTCCTGCCTTAGCCTTCTAAGCGTTGGGCATATATGTGCGTGTCTCCAAATCCTGGTTTAACTTAAAGCAATTCTTAACTTTTTTCCATTTAGAAACATTTTAGGATAGCAAAAGCCAAGGAAAAAATACTCTTAAGCAATAAGAAAAATATGCCTGGCATCTCACTCCAAGAAACAGATTAAAACCATTTTTAATCATTGATTCTTCTTTATACATTAATGTATTTTTTTAAAATAAAAAGTTGGTAATGCTGTATATGCTGTTTTGTAATCTGTCATTCTACTCTATGTACTATAGTGGGCATGATTTTTATCCCAGTAAATTCATGTCAACATCATGACCTCTTAATGCTATAACCAATCTCTTTTTTCTCCATCTATGATTGTTTTATTTGCTTTTTAATTTAAGTAACCCTATGTAGTGTAATTTAAAAAATATTATTTCCTGTGCTATTGAAGTAGTTGCCTGTGCTTATGAGTTCAAGTCTTTCCATTTAGTACAGGGTAAAAGACAGGGGTCTCGTTTCAGTCTTCTACACATGTATAATCAGTTTTCCTGGCACCATTTGTTTGTTTGTTTGTTTGTTTGTTTTGAGACAGGGTCTCGCTTTGTGGTTCAGGCTGGCCCTGAGCTCAGCCTCCAACTCACATCACAGCAATCCTCCTGCCTCTGCCTCCCAAGTGCTAGGATTATAGGCGTGAGCCACCATGCCCGGCACTGTGGTATGTGGTACTGGTTGCTGCTGGGCATGAGTCTCCATGCCCAGTATTGTATGTGGTTACTGGGGACTGAACCTGGGTCCTTGTGCTTGCAAGCCAGGCACCAGAACCACTGAGCTAAATCTCGGGCTCCCCCAGCACCATTTGTTAACAAAGTTGTTTTTTTTTCCAATGGGTGTTTCTGGCACCCTTGTAAAAATATAATGGCTGAAGATGCATTTTGTTTTTCCCTGTATCTTCTGTTCTATTCTATTGCTCCTTTTTTTTTTTTTTTTTTT
>PVIR01018462.1:0-33361 GCA_004026965.1 Petromus typicus | reverse complement strand
GAAAGCTGAGATCAGCATTGGAAACTTAGGCTTCCTAAATCTAACAGGGCCAGCTAAACCATTGACTTCTTGACAATTTTCAGAAATGTATCATTTTTCTCAGTTTTGCCTGAAATATTTTACTTAAATCAGTAATCCATGTATAAGGCTGAGGCAGAGTAGGATTTTATTTTAACATATACAGTTATTTTATTTTTTTTAATTATCTTTATTGGTACATTAAATATACACATCATGATTGCACTCCATAATGGGGATTTGTACCAGTAACATATACAGTTATTTGAGACTTGTCACAATTATATACACAGTGCTTTTCAGTTCTCAGCACATGAGTAACTTGAGCTGTTATCTACATCCGCCCATCCTAGGGCATAGTTTCTCCAATAGAAAAAGAAAAATTGGGGGGCAAAAGAGAAGGAAACCAAACCCCACTCACCAAATGACCAGATTAGTACATGCGAGCACTGTGTGTATCCAACTGTAATGTGGATGTGAGTCACCTAGCGGTGGTGTGAAGATGCAGATTTGGAGACCTGCAGAAGATGTTACTGCTGCCCCACAACTGCAGTTCGAGTAGCAGGTTTACAGAGTGAACTATGTGCCCCTCAAGATCCCTCCTCCCCTGTGTGTGTCACTGGGACCCATGCATATGGTTCCCTGAAAACTCTAGTAGGCCTCAATCTGTGGTCTTCAGACTAACAGATTTTGTGTCACTGGATCTTATTGGACATGGAGACGTAGGAGCTCTACTCTAACTTAGTGGGAAAAAAACCTTCTGGAAATGGGTGTTAAACAACCAGTCCTTGTAAGCAAGCACTACAGATAATTATTATGTTATTAAAATTATATTATATTATTATTATAATATATTATATATTATAATATTATATTATTATTCAGATAATATTATTCAGGTAATATTATATAATTATTCAGTGGGAGAAATCTATGGGCTGGAACTAAGTATGTCAGATTAAGAAACATTTTCATAGGCCTTAGACTGATGGGAATAGGAAAACAATTCAAAGACTAAAAAAAACTGCAGTTATTCTGAATCCCACTTCAGCCCTCCTTATGTTGTTTACTTCAGGAGTAAAACTCATACATACAAGTGGTGCAACCCCACAGGCGGGCTGGGCAGTGCTGTGAATACCACAGAAAAGGCATGTTTTTGTCTCAGCTTCTTAGTAAATCATAGACTCCAAGAAGAGTGGTTTCCTGATATAAAAGTGGAGATGATTACCGTTTTTCTACCTGTCAGAGCAATGAGGAGCAACAAATCTGATCACGTACATCTTGCACTCTGAAAAACCTAACCACCAGAGAATTTGGTAGTAGTTGATATTTACACAAGGAAACATAGAAGACAATTCTAAAGAGCTTATTATCTCTGAGGGAGAAGGAGAATTTATCAGAAAGATTAAAATAATTTAAGAACGTGAAAAATCTTTTATAAAAAGATGTCGCTGTGGACATACACAGTATCAAGGAAGTCTTTAGACAACACACAGGGGTGAGCTCGTGAGCATTTGCAAAACACTAAATCATTGTCTTCTTTTTCACTCCCTTTCCCCCACTCATAATTAGCATGAATAGGTATATTTTAATCATGAACACTGAAAATACTGATTCATTTTAATCACCCACATTAGATGGTAAGGTCTTGGAGAAAGTTCTTTTACTTGTTTTTGATGAAATTTAATCTTGATAGATGTATTTGAGCTGGATCAGTGTAGCAGAAAAGAAGCTCATCTTCAGAGAAGAATACTACAACAGCAAAGTTTTCTTCACATGGAACATATTTGGCTGCCTATTATTCCCCTCCTCTTTTTCCCAGATATAAGGCAGGGAAGCTAGACTCTGAGTACAATTTTACAACGAAGATGTCAAAGCAAGTGATTCATCACTCAGAGCTTTTCAGTCCACCTGGACAACACCTTGAAGACAGCCAATGAAAGGACATAATGATACAAGAAATAAAGTGGAGAAAATTATGTTTTGTTTCTGTGTTTATAAATGGTAATACCAGCATCCCCAAGCTTCAGTGGTTAAATTAAGTTTAAAATGACCTTTCTTCTTTCAGATCACATTGCTCCTGGTTTCTGCGCCCACCTCATGTCCTGCTGGTTGCGAATTCCAATTTAGTTTCTGCAGAGGATGTGATGAATACCCCATTTATGTTTTTCTCGGAAATGTTATGAAGATAAACAGAGATGGTTCCCAAAGTGACCTTTGTTGAATTCCTGGGTATCTTTCTCCCAAATGAATGTTTTAGCATTTACAAATCACTTTCATTCTCTCTTTGTCTGCTGGAGAGGTTTGAATCTCACAGGTAGCTTTCTTCTCCAAACACTGGATTTTAAAGGATCAAATCGAATGTGTAGCTTATCTCAATTTCCCTGATAATTCACATTTCAAAATGAGAAAAGTCAGAATAAATCAACAGCATTCACCTGCAGTTTCCAAGGTGTCCGTTCGGGCAGGACACCTCTTGTCTTACTAGAAACAGTGTGCGTGCTTACTCAAGGCAGTAGTGGGGGCGGGGTTCAATTTTAGCAGCCAGAGAGTTTTGAAGGTGATTAGAAGGCAAACAGCACACCTTCGAGAGAATCCCATCTGTGAAAGGCCTAAGTAAACCATCGTGCAGGTAGGATGCAACGTGGAATGAGAGGACCATCTGGGAGGGTGATGACTGAGAAGGAAACAGACATGACTGTTTGATGTGACCATTAATTATGCGACAAACTTCTGCTTACCATTTACTGAAGGCCTGCCATTGTGGTGTGTACTATAATCACACGTATTCTTAGTAAGGTATAAAAAATGAGATACTATATATTTCAGTAGGATTATTTACCTAATGGAATTCCATGAACAACCTGATGTTTGTTTTCTATAAATCTTCAAACTATTTCACCCAAGGATATGATGGTAACTGAAATCATTGGCTATGTGACAAATAAATTTCACACTCTGTTGTTATACCATTTTATATTTTCAAAACTAAAATGTATATGCATCACTTTCAACTGTACCTCTAACATGGATCTCAGAATAAATCCTTTAACAGTAATACTTCCACATAGATACTCTTGACTTACTAAGACAAGACTTACTAAGACAACTTGAAATTGCAAGTGTTGACTCCCACTAAGGAAAGACATCTGTGCCCTCAGAAGAACAGACAGGAGAGAATAGGTTCAAAGATTGAACACAAAAAAATAAGATTCACATTGGTCTTTTTTCCCTTATATATGACTCTTCAGAGATACTGAATTACCTACCTTTTCCTATTCTATTTTACAAAACTATGCAGAGTCTTGGTATTCACTGATTTTTCATCCCTAAATAAAACCTTTTATGATTCTTCCAATATCACTTAGGGCTCTCCTTTCTCAGAGACTGCTCCATTAAAAACTCTAAAAGCAATAATAATTTTAATTTGCAGTTTTTGCTTTTTCATTTCTAGGTAGACATTTCTAGGTCGGTCTTCATACAAAAAAGGTATTTATTAAGGTGCTTTTATAGTAAATCTGTGAATGGCTGCCCAGTCACATCCTTGGTATGGTCATATTCCAGACATAAACCAGTGATGTAAAGGTCACCAATAGTTACACAGCTCTATTGTTACATCTTTCTTGGCTGAGTGAACTACAGGTGGAAAAGCAAAGTCTGCAAGTTCTTGTCTGACTCTACTCTCTTCCTTGCTAAGTATGCTGAGGCATATATAAAGCTGCTGTGATACTGTGGCTCAGGATACACAAATATCCTGTGGCAGGGAGCCAGAAGATCCTGTGGGTAGTGAATAGAAATACATTCTAGATATTAAAACCAAAAAGGAACCTTCTGGCACAATTAAACGAGGAAGTCATGTTTATGCTTCCTCTGAATAATGAATTTCCTGCAATATAAAATAGTTTTCATTTTAATCAGATTCCCATAATCCTGTTCTGTAGGAACCAGCCTATGAATTTAATTCCATCTGAGAAGTGAATGAGGACAAAAGACACAAAGATACAAAGATCATTTAGAAGGGGGGGGGCAGGGTGCCTTTCCTCTAGTGGAAAAAGAGCCCCGAGTATTTGCCTTCTAAGCATCATGCCTTTGCTTATTTATCAGAGGAACAACTAGATCAATAGAAGACTTATCTATCTTCCTCTTGCTATCTAGAGTATGTACAGAGGTAGACATCTGGATCTCAGGTGTATTGACCCTTCTCTGAAACTTTCAAAGTGCCAGCATACCCACAGATTGTCAAAGGAGGCACAGCTTGGCGTTCTTCTCTTTTGACCTTACAGAGAAGGTCAGTCAGGCCTTGATCTTCATTCTCTGGTCTCCACACCACTCTCATATTTTCAAATCAAGCTGAAACATTTTACATTAAAGCCTAGTTTTTGGAATTTTAAAACAATAAAATTAAATAATTTTTATAGCATAAAAATATAAGCAATATTAAAGCATAATTTACCATGCTGTATCTTAATACTAATATAACTTTAAATATTTGGTTTTTTGTGTGTTATTTATATATAGTAAGTCAAAAGAAACATAACATTCTGGCCATATATTATTATTTTGTTTTGTAGAGAATACATTGACTATAATAGGAATTTACTTATTAATATTAATGATGTATCAAATATTGCTTAATTTTTTTAAGGTTTTTTTTTTTTGAGACAGGGTCTCACTTTGTGGTTCAGGTTGGCCCTCAGCTCAGCCTCCAACTCACATCACAGCAATCCTCCTGCCTCTGCCTCTCGAGTGCTGGGATTACAGGCATGAGCCACCACATCGTGCAATGTGGTATGTGGTAGTGGTTGTTGCTGGGTGTGAGTCTCCACACCTAGTATTGTATGTGGTTACTGGGGATTGAACCCGGGTCCTTGCACTTGCAAGACAGGCACTGGAACCACTGAGCTAACTCCCTGGCCCAAATATTGCTTAATTTTTAAAAATATAATTTATCTTTTATTATAGAGGTTTTCCTATTAATTTTTGAGTAAAGTACAATTTATTTTTATCTCAGATTTCCTTATTTTTTAAATATTCAAACAGATATTCTTTTGAAAGCTCCCACTTTCCTCAGTTCTTTCCTATTACCTTAACATGTCTTACTTTTTTGTGTGTTTACCCCTCATGTCTATGTTTCTTATGTGCATGCTTTTGATATGCCTGTATACACACCTGTGTACATGAGTGTATACGTCAACTTTCTTTCCTGATGGCAATGCTTGAGGGCAAGAATTTTATCTGCCTTACTACTAAGTTTTCATTCATTGTTACAGTGCCGGATATATATTCAGTGTTCATAAATGTTCAGTGAATCAATGAAAGAATAATTGAATAAGGAAACAAATGACTAGCTGGGAATAACCAACATCTACTTTCTTTAATTTCAATATAAAGTTAAAATTAATATTTGGATTATATTCAATACATAAAACCTGTATGTAATTTTCAGGTGAAATTTATTTTATTATTTTTAAAACTGCACTTAGAATACTATATGAAAAAAATAGTAATTGGAAATCCATATTACCACTATTCAAAATGAATAGAATGTTTTATGGACCATAAATCTGGATTTTTTTGTTGCCAATTTTTATACAAATTTAAATGAAATTATGAGTCTAAATGTAACTTTTATGCTTGATTCTTTTCATATCATCAACATATTCAAAGACAAATTAAAAATACTGTATTTTATATAAATATCTTTATGCATATCTTCTTGACTTTATGGGTTATTTATGGTGTATTCAGGAAAAAAATTCTCAGTGTTTCATACTACCAACTAAAGGTTTAAATGCTAAACACAGACAATATTATTTATATAGATTTTAGTTGTGGAAAACTATAATCATAAATCACATATGCTGAAACTTATGAAATGAAGAGGCTTTTACTCGTCTTTGAAAGTTGTACTATTGTACTATTTTAATCAAATACCTTTGTGTTCATGTGGTATACAAAGACATCAATAAAATTTTACCCACAAAAATTTCAAAGAGAGAAAATAATTAAGCTCTGAGATATGTCTTCTAATTTTTCTAAAATAGTGAACAATAACCACAATAAAAGAGAAGCCCTGGATGTCAATATTCCCTACATGCTGTTAAAGCATGTTTTTGTTGTTGTTGTTGTTGTTTTTTGTTGTTTTTGAGACAGGGTATTGCTTTGTAGTTCAGGCTGGCCTCGAGCTCAGCCTCAAACTCACATCACAGCAATCCTCCTGCCTCTGCCTCCTGAGTGCTGGGATTACAGGCATGAGCCACCACACCTGGCACTGTGGTATGTGGTACTGGTTGCTGCTGGACGTGAGTCTCCACACCCAGTATTGTATGTGGTTACTGGGGAATCGAACCTGGGCCCTTGCGCTTGCAAGACAGGTGCTGGAACCACTGAGCTAACTCCCCGGCTCTGTTAAAGCACTTTGAACTTAACAAAAAAGTGTTTTCAACAATTGTTTATATAGCAGAGTATTTTGCTAATGTAAAAAGAACAATTTTGAAGTTGGACCATTATTCAAATTCTGGTTTGTATTTAAAATGAGGAATTTATCTTTCAAGGTACCATTTACCTTCTTCCTAAAACAAAAAATGAAAACTACTAATACTACCTTCACTGTCATGGGAAGTATCTGTTTGAGTTAAACTAAATGAAATTAAACATATCTGCATGTTGTGTCCAGATAAGAATGTGGCATTCCATGAAAGGGCCTGTCCTGAGGGTCGGGGATGGGATGTCCATCAGTATCAGCTCACATGGTTCTGTTTATCCTGAGGTCATTGACAGAAGCTTCATCACTAGGTTCATTGGAGATAATGCATACATTTACCAGGCACTACATCATTTTCTATTAGCAACACCATAACTGAAAATAACCACCAGAAAAAAAAAAATTCCAAGTAAGGTTTAAAATTAAAATAAATAATTATTGGTAATTCACATAATTAAAATTTCAGAGCTAGTTCTATCTTTAAATAAAGCTTGATTAGAGGCAAAAAATAATCCAAAAGCAAGAAAGAAAATGACATGCTTTGCCCTTCTCCTTCAGAACTCAAATGGAGAGGAGATTTTGTTGGTTCTCTATTGACTTGGCATGGACCACATATCCATTCTTTTTTTTTTTTTTTTTTTTTTTTTTTCTGGCTAGAGGAATTGAACTCAAAATCTTGTGCTTGCCAGGCAGGCGCAGTATCACTGAGCTACACCCCTGGCCCACATATCCTTTTCTGAAGCAGCAACTGTGATTGTGAGAAGGGAGATTCTAATGGGCCATGTTAATCCACACATCCCCATTGAAGCCTAATTTACAGAGAGAACAATTGGGACGATTCCATAAATACACTGGGCTTCTGTCAAATTGGTATGCTATTCTCAGCAGCAGTATAAAACAATATTTTAGAGACAAACAATGCATTTCTGTTCCAGGAACTCAAACCAATTGAATGCAGATGGTACAGAAAATGCAAAAATTCATTATGGGATTCAGATCCCTGATGGAAACTACTTCTGTTTAGTGAATATTCAATAATCCTCATCTGAAATTCATTTTAGTACAACTTCCATATCAATTGATGAAAAGGCATTGCTTTGCCTAATGCAATTTGTGGTTTTATTGGAATGGTACTACAACACTGGAAATGATACTCAAAAATTTCTGGTTATGACAAATAGGTATAATTTTTGGAAAGTAACCAGAGTGTCATAATTGAATTAAAATATGGCTTGGAGTCAAGAGCCCAAGATCACATTCCTAGTTTTACCAGCAGTGTGTTTTGGGAAGTCACGTAAGCTCTCTGAGCCTCCAACTTTTCCACTTGTGTAGCAGAGACGTGGAGCAACATTGTAAGCATCAAATGAACAACTTATGTGAACGTGCGAGTCACACCCACAGACACACAATTGGTATCACAGTGATTTTCAATAAAGTGTTGTAGGTTTTCATAAAAAGAAAGGTGTTGAAGTTGTAGGAATTCAAGAAGTATTTTGCTGGGTGGATCTGCTATTCATACAATTGGATAACACACATAGAACCAAAGACCTTTATAGTATTAGGGAGAAAAGCAAGACAATAGCAACAACAACAGCAAATTTTTTTTAGCTGTGTAGGAGCTAATGGATTTAATGTTTTTATGAAAATGGAGCATCAGAACTAGTGTTTTAAAATTTCTGTTAAAGAACTTTCTAAAGTATTTCACATGTAATATGTGAAATAATTGATGGACTCGGTTTTGCAGAAGCAAGCGTGAGAGTATTCTCGACAGCATAATTCTCCTAATCTAAGTAAGGTGCTTTGGTTTGGGAAGAGCATGCCCCGTAGGCTCATGCTTTAAAGGTTTGGTACCAGCTTGTGCTGTGGGAAATTGTGAAACTGTAGGTATAAAGTTTTCTGGGAGATTTTTAGATCCCTAGAATAATGCCCTTGGAAGGTATTGTGGAACCATAGTTTCCTTTTCTTTCTCCAATTTGTTCCTCACACACAGGTGATGAATTTTGGTCCTCAGTATTCTCTGTGGTTATACCACAGCCCCAAAGCCACAGGGCCAACCAGTCATGTCTGGAACCCTTAACCTGTGAGTCAAAATAAGCTTTTTCTTTAAGAGTTGTCTCAGGTAAATGCTTAAGACTCAGTTCATCAAAACTTCTTTGGTCTTCATTTTATATACTTTTATCCTCTTGAACAAGGAACAATTTTTTTTTTTTTATTTCTCCATCCTCATTAATGGACTTACTCATGATCAGAGAGTCAAATTTTTTAAATTTTTTTCACCTCATTTTAAGTTTTAGTGTGCTATAATGGAAATAATACATTTTCCAATTTTAAGTGCACAATTCAATCAGTTTGGCATATGTACATCCATGAAAACAAAGCCACAATTAAAATAATGAAGATGACAAAGTTTTTTCTTCAGGACAGTGTTTAGTAACTCAGTCTCTTTCCAGCCCATCAGTCACATATCTCCTATTGTAATAAACTTATATTTCATTTTCTAAAATTCTATGTAAATGAGCCTATATGCCATCTCTTAGTCTGATTTCTTACACTCATCACAATAACTGACAAGTTAATCAAGGGTGTAATTCCATTCTGTGAGCAACACTCCATTCCTCCATTATCTTGTGGCTAGATATTAGTTTCCTCTGGGCTTTGGCTTACATATTGAGAAATTATGAACATTTACATATTAATATTTGCATTGGTGTGTTTTCATTTTTCTTAGAAATATACCAGGAAACAGAATTACTATATTATATTAGAGGTAGGCATTTAACTTTTTAAGATATTGTTATCCAAAGGCATTATACATTTATAATATCTCTATTTGTATTTGGGTATTCCTAGAATTTTAGTCATTATAGTAAGAATATATTACTATTACAATTTTTTTTTAGTAACCCATTGTGTTAAACACTGTTTCCTGAGTTTATTGGCCTTTTATACGTTCTCTTTGGCAAAGTGGTTTATTATTATCATTTAGGTTTCTTTCGTTATTTTCCTACAACTAATTTATTGATATATGATTTGGAACATTTTTCCTATTAGTCCTATGCTGTCTTTAAACGTGTCTTTTTGAAAAAAAGAATGTGTTAAATTTGATACTATGAATTTATCTTTTTTTCTTATATGAGTGATACTTTACTCTCTATATACAAGAAAACTTTGCCAAAGCTAAACTCACAAAACATTTTTTTCTGTTTTATTTCACAGATACAATGGTTTCTGATTCCACATGTCATTCTACTGTTTCGATAACATATTTATTTATAGGTTATCTGAGGCTTGGTTTGACATGATTTTGTTTTCACAAATAAAAATCTAATTTTTCTCAAGGCTTTATTTTGTAGATTCAATTATTTTTTATACAATCATGTTTTTCCAGCCATCATGCACTGCTGGGAACCTCAGTGCACCAGGAAATTGAAGTACTAAGAACAGAAAACCGCACCTTCTTCATGCCAGTAGAAGCAAGGCTGTGAGTCTCATTGGGAAACAAATTTGAAGCCTGGTACTTGATCACAGGGACAAACCAAAGATTTGATTGCTTTTCTAAAACACAAAAAGTTCTTCATCTCTCAGAATGGTACACAATTCTGAAGTACAATATATGCTTCTTATTTTTAAAATTAATAAATAAAAAGAAGTTTGATTTCCAAATAGGCAATTTGACACATTTGTTTTATTAGTTTGGTGATTTTTATAAACTCACAATATCTCAAACAAGAATTATTAAAATGGGTATATGGAAAATGTGGACAATAAGACAAATATAAAAAAATATTTATATATTGCCTAAGTCATCAGTTTTAGGGTGTAGCATGGAAAGAGAGAACTGGGGCAGTTTTATTTTTTTAATTTTTATTAGTACATGTTTATAGTATATAATACTTAGACTCCTTGTGGAGAATTGATGTATGGATATAGCTCATCTTAGTTCCTTTTATTAAATTTCTCTTTTCCTTCCATCCCTCTCCTTCCCTTACCTCTTCATTTGTTGCTCATGTTTTCCTTTGGGGAAAGATAAACTTCCTTTCCCCCATTATTTATTTTTCTCAGTATTTATATTTTTGCATATAAAGAAAGAATGTAATAATTAAACGTGTGTGTCTAATTTCTTTCACTTAACATTATGGTCTCCAGGTGTATGTATGTTTCTAAAAATGATTCAAATTTATTTTTATGGCAAACTAGTACTCCATTTTGTATAAATATCAAAATCCAGAACTCTTGAAATAATAAGCATAGGCAAAAACCTTCTGAACAGAATCCCAGCTGCACAGGAAATAGTACCAAGGATCAGACACTGGCATCATATCAGATTAAAAACTACTGTTCACTAAAATAAATAATTAACAGACTAAAAAGGCAACCTACACAATGAGGAGAACACTTGCCAGTGAATTTAAAAATATATACATCTAAAACATAAGATCAAGTAAAAAATGAAGAATTGAAACAGACACTGCACAGTGTGTAAAATATACTAAAGAATGCTCATCATCACTGACCATTAGCATAATGCAAATTAAAACAATATGTGAATCCATCTTATGCAGAAAGAATGGCCACCATCAAGCAATCAAAAAATGATGAGTGTTGATGGGGATGTGGGGCCAAGGGTGGTCTTCTACACTGTTGGCGAGAATGAAAAGTACTACAACCACTGTGGAAGTAAGTATTCCCAAAAAGCATGAAACTACAAATTCAATTTGAACTAGTTTTCCCTGTTGAGGGCCAAGACTCAAAAGAAGTGGCACAATAAAACATCTCCAGTATCTTTAGGGGATGAAACATCTGGGAAGACAAAGACAACTTCTTGAATAGAGAATAGGCAAGTTCCACAGGAGCACTGCACAGGGTAAAAGAGAACAAGCAGGGACTGGGAGCAGAAGCACAAAGAAGGGGTGACCCATGTGTGAGGAGGCTGGCTTACAGCGTACTGGCATTTCAAGCTTGCTGTGCACCCTTGCTTCTCAGCCCTCTCTGTGCATCAGTTATTCACAGAGATTTCTAAAAAAGGCCCATGCTCTCATCTGTCTTTGAGTTATTCATCTAATATGTCTAAGGTAGAGTCTGTATTTTTACTGATTTAAAATATTAATACCTGGGACTGAATATAGCCAGATGTGAATGTGAAAATAGCCACTACTATACAATGTTGTTGCAAAATAAAACAATGAAGGTACATTCAATAAAAGTGTATTACTATCCTTTTGTAGCAAAATTCTTAGTCATGAATATTAGTGAAATTAATATTTATTCAATACAAAAACTAAACTTCAAAATACCCCCAACAAGTATTAATCACCCCAAAATCAACTGAGTTAATATATCCTGGATATGGTATTAATTATTTGTCTCATAATTATGATATCTGTTATACTTCTAGTTCTTTAGAAAGTAGGAAAACGCATGAGGACTTGGAGAGATGACAGGTAGAACACTTCATCTAGACATCTGCAAGTGACAGCAGTCTGTCCTACTGGGGCAAACAGCAGTATGTACTTGGACAGGGTAACAGCAAGTTGTCATTGTGGCACATAGCTCATGTACAGTAAAGGTATCATGATGTTTTGTTTTGTTTCTGTTTTTTTTTTATTACCATCACAATTTTTTCTTTCCCTTGGGTTGTAGGGTGGGTAGGGGAATGGGAAAAAGTGAGAATCAAGTCATGTGTATACTGGTACAAATTGTCAGTGTTGAGTGTGATCATGATATGTATATAAAATGTACCTATGTCACAACTTTTTTAAAAAGGTATCATGATTGACTAGGTTTCCTGGATTTTATGACTGGGAAATTTTAATAATTCTACTTCCAAGGGAAGAAGCAGCTTCTTTGGGATGAGGTATTTGGCCCAAGTGTGTGTATATTTCGAATCCAAGAGTATTAGAACCTAATGCATGAAGTAGTTGGGATAGAGGTTAGAAAATGAATTTCAAAGGGGGCTTGAGAATACTTAATTGCTTAAAAATTGTATGAAAACAGTAGATTAATTCATTTATAACATATCTTAGGTAGTCCTAACATTAAGCCAAGATGTTGTAGGTATTATATTCTGTAGTTGACTTTTGTCCATTCCTTAATTAGATCTTTCCAGGTTGGAGGTTTCCCCTCTGTTTGAATCTCAAGAAGAGGAAAATCTGCCTCCTTCCTGAAAAAAAAAAAAAAAAGAAAGAAAAAAAAAGAAAAGAAAAAGAAAAAAGCCAGATGCTCACCTTCTTCAGCTTTCTGGCAGCACAGACTTGGGGCTACAGCTAAGGCTCAGTTAACCATCAACTTAGGCCTGGTTCAAATAAGCCACACAGTATGTTTATACTTTTTAAAATGTATTATATCAAAAGACACATGATCCCCCTAAATACTACCCTGTGCTTCAGACACACTATTCCAGTGCTCCTGCCAATCCCTGAACCAGTTCTGGAAGTCCTCTTTCATGAGCATCTTTATAAGGCATGATCAAAAATGCAGTGAAAGCTGCTGTGTGCCATCTGACAGAAGAGCAGACACTGAGGAATGCCCAGGCCACCTTAACAATCAGATCTGGTACTGTGTACCTTCGGCCTTCCCCAAATCAAAATGGCCATGAAGGGTAAATATACTGAATAGATTCGAGTTATTGAGAGCAACTAAAGGCATTCAAGAAAGACCTCAGAACTGCCTCCAAAAGTGGTAAGAAGCAGAGGTATGTCTGAAGCAAACAAGTATTACCAGGTTGATTAATAGCTATGCGCCTTTTACTGTGTAAGTGTATTTTAATTTAAACACACTGTAGATTTTGATAACATTGGAGAATGACACAGAAATTATCATAATAGAATAATTATCTTCACTGTTAACTATTGTGTGCCTTGCTGGAGATAGCACCTAACAATGGTGGGCACTGCTGTTCCCCAAGTGGGCAGCAGCACCAAGGCCAGCTGGTTCCCACAAAGCAACACAGTGGAGGAGAGGAGCATCTTCATCCCGGGACTGTACCTGGCTCTTGATATGGGTTTTCTAAATCTCTGTTAATTCTATGAATTATTCACCATCTTCCATAAATTCCTTTTCTGCTTTAATCAATCAGAACTGACTCCTGTTGCTTGCAAGTAAGAAAAGTGAAGGATGGAGATTCATTACACATATGAAAATTCTACACTATCATTAGATAGCTGTTAGAGGCTGCTTGAACTGGGCTTTGAATCCTAGAAGTGTTTAATGACAAAGAGGATCTTTGTCCATCAAATTCTGCTATCAAACATAACTCCATCTGGAGACCGAAAAATCACAATGACCAAAGTAAACTATTCTTCACCTTAATCCGTGTCTTAGTTATTTGTCTCACTATTGGGACACAACATCCACTACCTAAAAATTAAATGACAAGATTATTTCGACTCACCATTTGTATAGATTTCAGTCCACAGTCAGGTGACTGTAGGAAGGGCAGCATGGCAGAGGAGCACAGCAGAGGAAAACTAGCTCATAGTGTGGCAGGCAGGAAGCAGAGAGAGAGAGATAGGAGAGATCAGTTGGAGGGAGGGAGGAAGAGAAACTTCCAGGCCACACGCCAGTTACCTACCTCTCCCAACCTCTTTCCCTTCCCAACATTACACTTAGCTATGAACTCTCAGTCACCTCTTCAACTACTGATGTCACAACTCCACTATCAATCACTCCCACAAAGTCCCAAGGCTTTGGGGGAACCTTTAGATAGAAATTATAATACTCCAACATCTACTTATCATAATAAATGTACACTTCTGCTATCTGACAGCACAAAGAATGCCTCATTTGTTCGGTATGAGTCTCTCAATTGTCTAAAGCCACACCTTGTGTTGATTTCTTATGTCTTATGTAGTTAAAAGGCCATTTAACTACTAGGATTGGAGACTCTGTGCTAAGAATGTATGTTATCTTGCAGATGAATAGCAAGTGATACCTAATCATATACACAAAAGATTATTTACTTTGCCACCTATAAACCACTGTGCACTTTTTAAGAAGAGAGAAATAAACAATTTCAATCAGCAAGCACAAAAAGGCTTTATGGATGACTTACAGTTTTATGTGTATGACATGTATATTGTGCATATCATTTATTTTGGCTTTAACAGAAATTATTCATTTCTTAATCTCTTTCACAATGAATTTATAAATCCTTGAGTTTTGGCCCATAGAATATGGGCATCAGTATTAAATTTCACTTAGAGTTCCATTTCTTAAAAATATCACCTGCTTAACACCACTCCACTTCCCATACAATAGACACAAATTTCAGAGTCACAAGAAAGACACGCTTGGGACCCACTATCAACTGACAGCTACCCAATTCCCAATTAGTCATAAGGGAGACACAGACCTTTATATGGTTAAGCCACTGAAACTTAAATGTTTATCACTAACATAGTAAACTTTTTTAAGGTACCAGGAATTGAACTCAGGACTTTGTGCTTCCTGGTAGGTTCAATACCACTGAGCTACATCCTCAACCCATATTCACTAATTAGTATGTAGAAACTAAAGAAATTAAGCTGTATTTAAAATTATTGCTCTTTATAGTGTATATGATGGCTTTGATGGCAGAGTTTTTGGTATTTTTTACAGGCTAAAGAAGTCGCCAAGAACAAGGTGAACTTTTTAGTTCCAAGTAGCTCAGAAGGACTGTGACATTGTCAGAACACTAAAGTTGCTAGATTCTAGATTGGATCTGTAAAAGTTCTAAAAAATGTAAGTGGATGTCAGAGTTTAAAAACAGAAGTTGAAGAGAAATTCAAGGAAATGCACAATGCACACACTCCTACATTGATTTACATTTTGTAGATGAGTATTCTGACATTCAGAGATGACAAACAACCTACTAAAGGTTACAAAACCACATAAGGAGAGCTCAGATTTGAATTTGACTCTGTCTAACTGTAAAAATTGCTTCAAGATGCTAGACTGGAGCCCATATACATAAAATCTTGTAAAGATTTACAACAGTCACTCCAAAACTTCAATCTTTCCTGTGAAAATGCTGAGGTTGCCTATACATCCGTTTCCTGAAGCCAGATCTTTTAATTCTAAAACTTCAATTTATAGTTCCTGCTGAGTAACTGATACGTGAGAAACTTCAAGGTAAAATACTCTTTACCAAGTTAGAGCCATCCAATATGTCTAACAAAAGCACGACATTATATTTCATCAGCAGATAAGTGAATAAATAAAATATATTTGCATGCAATGGAGTACTACTCTGTCTTAAAGAAAGATAAATTTGAGTCATTCATAAGAAAATAGATGTACTTTGAAGTCATACTTTTAGAAGAAATAAATCAGTAACACAAGTTTAAACTTCTCATGGTTACTTTTATATAAAAACCCAAAAGGCAAACATAGAATAAAATTTTTAAAAGATAACAGGGAATAGGAAGATAGATTTTTTTTTTAAATAGACATGGTAGGAGAGGAGGAAGAGGGGAAGAAAAAGGGAATGAAGTTGGAGTTATGTTTATATATCATTATGGAAGCATCGTGAATTCCAAACTGCATGAATATTTAAAATTTTAAAACATACAGAAATTACTAGGTAAAAAACTTTATTACATATACATATTGGGCTTTACTATTCCTGTAGGCTGATCTATTCTATGATAGAAGCAAACTTACTATTGCTTGAGTTTAATTTTCTCTAATATACCCACCTATAAAAATATTTTAATATGTTATTTATGTATTATAATTGATTCTTCCTCAATTTTCTATCTCTCTGTGGAAACATTCAGTGACTTCAGATTATCTTTTTTTACAAGGAAAAAAGTTATCAGTGTATTATAGTTCTAATTTTATGTGATCAACAAATTTAGTAAATTATTAGTTTTAATTTTTTTTTTTGTTTTACTTTTCTCAAGACAAATATTTATTTTATTTTATTTCAGTTTGCAGTTGTGATGTTTTGGTGAGAGTAGAATATTTTTATTTGTGGGCCAGGGATTTAGCTCAGTGGTTCTGGCGCCTGTCTTTCAAGCGCGAGGATCGAGGTTCAGTTTTCCGGTAACCACATACAATACTGGGCGTGGAGTTTCACGCCCAGCAGCAACCAGTACCACATACCACAGTGCCAGGCGTGGTGGCTCACGCCTGTAATCCCAGCACTTGGGAGGCAGAGGCAGGAGGATTGCTGGGATGAGAGTATGAGGATGAGCTCAGGGCCAGCCTGAACTACAAAACAAGACCCTGTCTCAAAAAAAAATAATAATAATAATAATTTTTAATTGAAATCTTTATTGGTACATTACATATGAACATCATGATTGCACTCAATAATGAGAATTTGTACCAGTATATGACACAACTTAATTCTCATTTTTCCCATAGCCCTACCCACCCTACCACCCCCACCCCCTATATACATAAACTTTTTTTCCTTTGTTTTTTATTATAAGCGCATTATTTTTCTCCCTTCACCCTATTTTGCTCTGAGTATTTTCTATTTCATAATATATAACATATAATTCTAGGACTCATTTACATCTTTATTTTCTCATACCAGAAAAAAGATGCGATATTTACCTATCTGTGACCTATTTGTTTCACTTATGAGGATATTCTCAAGGTATGTCCATTTAAGTATAAGTGGTTTTTATTCGTGATAATGAGAAATCTCTAAGCCTTTCAAGAAATGTGATAGCTCATGGACAGCATAGAAAAATGTTACTTTAAAATAGTTATTTATGTACATGTCACAAATATATTTTTCTTTCTTTTAAACTTTTCTGTATAACCAAGGATACTTTCACCAGCCTTATGTTGTGTCAAGAATACTGGTTAGCCTTCACTAGATGTTGGTTTGTAATAGCTACAGAATTCAAAATATTTCTTTCAACAGATAGAAAAACACCTGTATGTGGAACATTACCTGGAGAATAATACATGTATTCTGGGTTATGTCTCGATGGTAGTCACCAATCTAGAATTAAGCTTTATCATTTTAGACTCTCTTGCTGTGCAATAACACAGACCTAAAATTCTGGAAATGTCTTTAATTACAGTCTACATTTTCTTTGTTCAAAAATAAATTTTGTTCTATGATACACAAAATTCTAATAATTTATATATAGTTACAATCTTAAGATATAGTACATATGCTGTTTATCTATGTGCATGGATATGTGTAGACCTTTATGGATGAAGGAAATGGCTTCTGACTGAAACTACCCAGACGAAATAGTGCTGTTTATATAGTATATTTAAAAAATGCCTTAGAATATTAGAGTCCTTTAGACTGCAAAAAGCTCATAGATTTGAATTTTAAATTATAAGAATGAGAACATTTTATTGTATCAAAGTAGCTAATAAATTTTTAAACAAAGATCCTGTTTTCACAGTTATGCCTTTGATGATAGAGAACTAAAGAAGCAGATAAACAAAACAACAAGAAACAGAATTATTGATATGCAAATGCCATTGGACCCAGAGGCAAGGGGAGCACTGCATTTGGAGAAAGGCCAGAGAATCCTTTCTGAATTCCTCAGATATTAATGTCTGATTATGTCTGGAGTAGTTATGAACAGTACAAAACTATCCTCAAGGTGTGTATGGACACACTCGTGGGGGGGGGGTCTGTCTCCAACCTATGAAAGTACATGAAATACAATGAAACATTAAAGTAGAATGGCCCTATCTCTAAATTTGGGACTCTGTAGCTTTCATTCCTCAAAACCTCAGGTTCAAGCTCCTTTCCATGGGCAACAGACATTTATATTTTACCTTATATATGACAAATCAAGCTTCTTAGTGCCAGATTATGTGGCTTCCTTTACATGACTGCCCATTTCTAGACACGCCTGTGTGCTGAACAGAACATGGATGCACTGCTGCGGATCTCGGTGCCTTAGTGTTTACTGTTTCCAGTAGTTGCACCTCAGTCATATTATGCTTTTTACCTGCACTTGTGGCCCAATGCAAAACTCATCCTCTGTTCTATCAGTGTGCCATGAGGAACTCTCTCTCATTTCCCTCTTTCTCTTGGCCCTTTGAATCAATATTCCCCTAGAGGAAGCAGTATGTCTTTGAGAAACCTAAGCCAAATATTTGCATTACAGATCCACTGTTCATTAGAACAGAATATAATTCAGTATTAATTTAGAGCTTCAGTTCATGTACATGGAAGTCAAGCATGGTAAAGATACACTGTTACTTTTAAGTACTTGGAAAAATGTACAGGCAACACTTGTCATAAATATAATAAAGAGAACATTCTCCAGAATGCTGATTCTCTTACTTTGCTCTTTACCCTCCCCTTTTCTGAGTTTCCATAACACCATATTCATCCTATTTCCATATGTATGTACTAATCTCCTGCAATTGATGGAAAGATGTGATTTATTCATCTTTGCGCCTTAAATTTGGAAAAATTGATGCAGATTTTTCAATGATCTATAATAAAACAATTGGACCTTTTTGTTTCATTTTTTGCTCAAATTGATATATTCAGATAATTTAAAATAATAGAACCACTCTTTCAAATTTTTTGTTTTAACTTTATATTTTGGCATGCATTTGTTTCCTAATTATTAGTATAATGAGTATCTATTAGTTTTTCAAACTGCTGGTTCATAGTTATAAAATGTCTCAAATATTGTTAAGTGCTCATTATTTTTCTCTCTTAAAATGACTGATAAGAATCTTTGATCACACAAAATTTTCTTCAAATTATTATTAATAATATATACCATCCTGATGTACTCATGAATAGTGGATGATATGAAGGTTCTTTTAGTTCTTAAAATAATTTTCTGGATAACTTCAAAAAGATTTGCACAAAATTTATGTTAGTACTAGAAAAACCAATTTGATTAAATTAAAACAAAATGTAGTGGAATCCACATTTAATCTTCAGTGGATAAATATGATTTCTTCTGCCTTCAAGTTTTCTCATTTCTTTGAGAATCCCTCCATGTTTTCTGCAATGAGATGACTGTCACTGGGAAATATTTGCTTACCTTGTCACAGTTTACTCAAACAAAAATGGATGGGTCTCAACATAAGCAATAGAACTAACAGTACTAATTGAGAGTATTCAAGGTGGAAATGAAATAAAGAGTCAATTTCTTTCTTAGACTAAGAAGTAAAGGTCATATATTTAAACTTTGTAGATTCTTTACCTGGATGCTTTCAGCATAGAGAAGCTAGATTTTTCCTATCAATCATTCTCAACTCAAATGCCACTTCCTCGGAGAGGTACTGTGCCCTATCTGTAGATTTCTCTCACTTCCCAAGAAGAAATCAACCATCCTAGTTACTTATTTACTAACATTGTTTTTGATAGCTTTGGATGGACTTATTATTAAATAGCTTATTTTCTCTCTCCATCTCTCTGCTCTCTCTCTCCCTCTGTGTCAGAAAGTGGATACTGAGATGGCAAATAGCTTTGGTCATACTAACTGCTGCAACTTTAGTACTTGGAAAAGAACTGATATAGAAAAAGGAGTCCCAAGCAGTCTAACCTAAATCAATGTTGAACTACATATGAAAGATCTAGTATCTTTTAAATAAACTTGTGCCTGTGCCCATTTTTGCAAATAATTTTGATTTGAATTGATAGAAATACAGTAAGATAAAGCTTTACTCATCTCTATCTCAAGTTCCCTTCACTGTTCATGATTTAAATAGTAAAATTCAGGCAAATCAGGAGGAATGCAACTTTTTGAATAAAGAACTTGTAAGAAAAAAAAAACTTCTACAGAAATAACAAAGTCTCTTGTAATCAAGGCCTCTCACCAGGTTCCACAGCCGTTTGTCAAGCCATTAATTCTCTGCTCAATTTCATAGGGAGCAAAGGAGTTTTTACAACAAGAGCTCATTGCAGAAATTAAAACTCAAACTGGTTGTCCCCTGTTCATTTGCCACAGGACACAGGTTTCTGGTGACATTCAGCTAATGAATTTTCTTCATGATTAACTACCCGTTATACACAGCCATTTAACGAAAGCGTATCCAGCCTGCACTGTAGCTCTTACAAGGAAGGTGGCTGCCGAAAGCCTCATTAATATAAGTGAGCTGCGACAGTCTTCTTTTATAGAGTCAAAGAAAAATGGAGCTTGAAAAATATTACTTATAATCAAACAAATTGCTGAGACAAAAACTATGCTCCACTGACCTATACTACCCATTCTTTTTATTTTCTTATTTAAAATTAGGAATAGGCAAAAGTTATGCAAAATTAGACAGTGAATTCAATTTGGGTATTCTTTATTGTTTCACTCATCCAGATGTTCTGGAAAGAAGGAGAAAGAAAGAAGTCAAAGAAACTGCTAAGTTATAGTTTTGTTTAAAATTAATATCCTTTTGTATTTGTATAGCTTATCAGAGTCTCTATAGAATGTACACTGGGGGAGCCTCCTATCATTGCTTAATCTGTACTGACATCTGGTGGCCTAAATTACCGAAATAGCCACAGTAAACACAGCTTTATGTTATGCATCTTTTAAGATTCCTTAATGTCTACCTTCTCTTATTTGGCCACCATTAAGAATGAGTTAAGTCTTTCCTGGAGTCGAGGGTGAAGTGGGCTTTGGAGATGTGGGAGGGAAAGGCGATAGAACAAAACTAACTTAGCAGCACCTGATTTTGAGACTCAAGTGAAATTTTATTGATTTTTTCCATTTCAACATGGCAGTTTATGTATCTTAGCAAACTAGATGATTCAATACATTAAATTAGTGAGTTTATTGAATCATTAAAACTAGGGATACTATATACCACCTTAAATATTATTGATTCATTCAACAAATATTTTATTAAATATCTATACCATATTATTATAAAATTCTACCTATAAATAGATTTGACCATCTTGATTTTATCAGTACACAAATATATATGTGATCTCAATAGTGACTTTTGAATTTCTTAATGGTCCGGTAAATAGTTTAACATTCTCATGACTTTTTATCTTTTGTGGTCCTCAGTGTATCCAACATATTTCTGAATATTTAGCAGTTATACATAGTTGCTACTGAATGCCTAAGGGTTACTGACATGGCACATATTTTTAATAAATTAGTTGATCATTAATAGCATAAATGAGGTAATAAATGATTCCACCACTGCTATCTCCAAAAACTGCTACTACTTCTGTTCAGCCATAAAAGTACATGGCATAGGAGTTATTTTGATTACTCTCTTTCACCATCTTAAGTCCATTCCATACCAGTTCCTGTTCATTTACCTTCCTTTTAAATCTGTCTACATTTCTTTGTATATAAAATCCTAGAGCCAATTGCCACTGTATCTCAACAGAACTAATATCAGGGCCAACTAATTTCCAGCCATTCACTTGTATGCTTCCTCCAACCACTTTTTGCTATAGTTCACATGTTAAGTTTTACTCAAAGATCTGCATATCCAAAACTTGATCTACAGCTTGACACTTTTAGGAAGTGGTGAAAATTTTAAGAAGTGGAGTATGTATGACTTTTACAGGTCACTGTAGATGGTGTGGCTCTTTATCTTTGTGTTCTTTTACTTTCTGAGCAGAGGTACACATTCCTACTATCTTATTCTGTACTGTCATAGGCTCAAAAGCAATAAGGCCAACTGCCGTGGGTTGAAATCTCCTAAAAAGTAAGTCAAAATTACACTTTTTGCTCTCTAAAGTGATCACATTAGGTATTTGTTATGGTGATGAAATGCTGGCTAACAGACTAGTAGAGCTAGCGGCATACTGTCTAAGCATAATTTTTTAAGGTCACTGCTCAGTTTAAGCCCCAGCATTTGTTTTCTATTATAATCAGAAAAAAGTTAGAATGTTTAATTTTGCATATTCTATAATTCTCACACCTTCAGCCTCATCCCACATAGGAATCTTCTTTGAACTCCAAATAAGCCATGTTCTTTCAAGTCACACAACTTTCCTACATGCTGTATCAACTTCCTGATGTATTTACTCTTCATACCTAGAAAATTCCTGTTTTTCACATGAAGGTATAAAAACTACTTTTTCATTAAATGTCAGTTGCAAGCCTGAGAAATTTCAGAACTGAGAAGGCCCTTGTCTCAAAATAAAATACATAAATGAATAATACTGAGCTGAGTATATAATTCTACAGCAGATGACCCCAGGTTTAATCCACAGTACAAAAAAAAAGAAGTTTTTACAAAAACTTCAACTGACCATTTTAACCATGAAACCTCCCAACATATTACAGACATTCATCACATGTATATGTAATGTTTTAGATTTCTCTCTGTTCAGTAGCTATCCTGTGTTCTTACTGGAGATTTAAAATATAAAATATCTTGGCCTGGAAAATTTTCCTATATTCTGCAATAAAAAGAATTCTTACCTTCCTTCATATTCCCATGGATCTTTACTTGATTTAATTACAACAACCATTTCACTCTTCCTTGCAAAGCTCAGCACTATGTATACCTTTCAATGTATAGTCATCTCAAGAAAGACAAACGAGGTACATGGAGACTAAGGACCTTGAATGCTGCTTTGGGTACACAAAGTCTTCAGCTCTTATCAACAGAAACAGACAATAAATGGGTGATTTCCCCATATTCAAATTTATACTCAAGAAAATACAACATAAAACATAGTATATGTCATCTAGGTGTTGAACTCTGTGCTCACACAATGCTTATATGTTCATGTAAATTTTGTCATTTCTTTAACACTTCAAGAACCTCAGCTTTGAACTGGAAAATGACTCCTAATGCTGTTCAAAACCCCTAAACTTCAACATGTAACATGCTCAGACAGACACTAACATATAGAAAGCATACAGTAAATGTTGGTCATCATCACTGACTGGACCATCAGTCTGGAGACCTGGCTGTGTTCTCTGTCATTAACCAAATAATTGGAGACTGTCTTCTATGCCTCTTGCTTTCCTCTGTCGATACTGCCTTTTGCTAAAGTAAAATTTCATTGAGCTGATACACTTTCTTCTTAAAGAAGCTAAGCTTTCATTAAATACATTAATCTTAATAAATTCTGAGGAATTACCATAATTAATACTTATTAAGCATCCAGAATTAAATATATAACAAGAAAAAGACAAGGCGAGAACTTGAATTTGCACAAGACCTGCCTATTTTTTTTTTCCTCCAGCTGCACTGTGAATTTAATCAAGAATTCCATCAGACAGTCCAGCAACCATTTTCACAAACTGTACAGCTTCTGTGAATGACAACAGCCTCTTGCGTGTCCCATGCAAAGTAATTTGGGAAGATACTAAAGCCGATAGGAAAAGTATGAGTGTAAGAAAATGTGCCTGGGTTTGAATTCTTGATGAATATTGACTTTATGATTTGGGCAAAATTTTCAAGCAGTCAGGTGCCACAATTTCTTCTTCTTTAAAATTAATGCACATATGTCAAGAATACTGCATGACAGAAATTAAACTGTTGTATCCAGTTTTTGAATTTGAAACATTTTGTTTCTAAGCTTATTTTTCTGGCTACTGGTGCTAAGTAAAGAGAATTATTTAAATACTTGTACAGGAGGTGAAAGTTGCTCAGGACCACAGAAATTCATATTGGTCCTAGGAAGGGCCTTCAGCCACACAAACACCAACTTCAAAGGCCTTCGCATTAATAGTATAAAATCAGGTTATGAGGCAAGACCTATGCATCTCCCGCCCATAATAAATGACCTGCAGGACAAAGAAGAATAGTCATCCTTGGAGTCACTGGCAGCTTTGTAAGGTGATTTGCCTTTCTGCTTGAGAGATTTCTTTGCCAATGCATATTTAGTGGAGTGGGAACTGTAAGGAAGATGAAAGCACATCGCACATTTATCCCAAGAGTTTCATTTTCTAAGGAGAGCAGGTGTGTCACACGATTTCTTGGAGGGGCAAACAGTTCCTTAAATACTCTCCCAGTGTTCACGGAGATGGATGATGTGCAGTGTGAGATGAACAGCTGAAGAAAAATAACCAGTTAGGGAAATTGGGGCCATCCAGAGCACTGTGCCCAAGACTAAAGGTCTCAGAAACAATCAGACTGTGTATGAAACAAAACAGAAAAAACCTACAGGATTTATTTAAATGACAAATCTATTTTACACTACTTTTAAGTCACACTGTTAAAAGCTAGTGAGTGATTCATCTGTGAGTCCTACCTTCTCTTTTGCAAGCACCACCTCACCAAGGATACAGGCATATCTGCACATTCACGATTTCAGGAACACACTGGTATTGTCAGGAACACACTGGTCTCATTGCTGCTGGATATTTATCTATTTATTTCCCTGTAAAATCTGTTCAGTCGCCAAGTAGCCTTAACATATGCAGGATGCTTCAAGTGCAAAATGTTTCTTAAGTGTTCTATAACAAAGAAAACATCTTTCCACAAAGGTAGTGCAACATTTTCTAAACGTATCTTATCTGTAGACATTTGTTCAAATAATAAGTGTAACTGGTAACATTCTCTGAACATTGAGCCACTAGCCATGTGTTCTGTTCTTCATGTACTAACTTATCTCACTGTTAGAATTTTTCCAGAGAAGGATTTCTAAGTAAGCAGACTATAAATTGCTGTTTTCAAAATTAGAGATGAAGAAACTGAGATTGAGTGTAAAATTACCTAAAATTAGCTAATCAGTTCTGAAGCTAACAAGTAAAGCCGAGTAAGCCCCAGCCATCACCGTGCTAGATATATACTCAAAAGAACTAAAACATTCATATCACAGTGGCATATGTGCACCCCTGTTTATAGCAGCTCAGTTTGTGATTGCTACATCTTGTAAACAACCCAAGGATTCATCAGCTGGAGACTGGATAAAAAAGTCGTGGTTCTTCTACAGAATGGAGTATTACTCTGCCAAAAAAAATTATAAATTTGAATCGTTTATACTTAAATGGACATACCTTGAGGATATCCTCATAAGTGAAATAAATAGATCACAGATAGGTAAATATCACATTTTTTTCTCTGGTATGAGAAAATAAAGATGTAAGTGAGTCTTAGAATTGTATGTTATATATTATAAAATAGAAAATACTCAAAGTAAAATAGGGTAAAGGGGGAAAATAGTGAGATTATAACAGAAAAGAAAGGAAACAAATTTTAAGTATATAGGGGGATGGTAGGGTGGTAGAGCTATGGGAAAAATGAGAATTAAGTTGTGTCTTATACTGGTACAAATCCCCATTATGAAGTGCAATCATGATGCCTATGTGTAACATACCAATAAAGATTTCAATTTTAAAAAAAAGGAAAGAGGCTAGGTTAACATTTTTCTTTTGATTCTTACTTTTTATCTACTAACAGTCATGGTATATGTTAACCCTTAGAAATAGTGCCATGTCTTTATTGTTAGACCTGGTCTTGCTTTGTAGTTCAGGCTGGCCCTGAACTCAGCCTCAAATTCATATCACAGCAGTCCTCCTGCCTCTGCCTCCTGAGTGCTATTTGTAGATGTACAATCATCACACCTGATTGTAGGTGTGAGCTACCATGCCCGGCACTGTGGTATGTGGTACTGATTGCTGCTGGGTGTGAGTCTCCACGCCAAGTATTGTATGTGGTTACCGGGGTCGAACCAGGTCCTTGCACTTGCAAGACAGGCGCTGGAACCACTGAGCTAAATCCTGGTCCTGCTACATCTTATTTTAATAATGCTTACCAAATAGTAGGGGAACAAATAAGTAGACAGACAGCAAACAGTGAAAAAGCAAACATGAAATAATTGTGACAATCAGCTTCAGCTTCCTGTTTCAGACACAATCTTTTTCTGTACCCTGGGAGCTGCTAACACAATATATAGTCCATCATTCACCAAGTTACTCTCCAAACATTGGCACTGTTAACAACTTAAACCCAACAGATGATTCTGTCAGCCCATGTATTCCTGGTATAAGTCCTTTTCATGAGCCCTTAGAACACTATGCTAAGCCGAGCCACAACAACGCTTTCTGTAGATTGTTTTTCTAACCACCCCACCATTTTTCCTGCTCTTTCTTTCCATATAGAATGGAACACTAAATTCAGCTTGCTTTGCATTCAGAATCATTCTGAGTGTGCATCTTCTTTGCTACTGTTCTATGCATGTCCGTCTTGATGGCATTATCAATATTGGGGATTATTAAGAAGCTCTAGAGTGGCTGTGTGACATTTACATATTTTCCATAAGGACAATTATCTCCAGGTGAGAAAAAGTAAAAAGAATTCTATGTAGTCTTATGATTTAAACAAGAATAAGTCTACCTAGACTCTGTGAGCAAAAGCCTGACGCTCCCGTTTGGCCACTGGTTCATTCATTATTTATTTTCTTCACTCTAATGTTGTTCTCATTCAAGACAATAGCATCTGACCCCGTCCCTTCCTTCCTACTCTTTAAATATGGAAGCTCTTCAGTTTATTGTGACAAGGACCGTTGGGTCTCTTCTAGTCCACCTTCTCATTTTTTGTTTTGGCACCAAAGTTATTAGTAAAGCTATTCATGTCTGATTCATTAGATATGAAATCATCTTTCATGATGCCATGCTTTATTTCACATTTGATGTTCTTTATCTTCTATACATAACATTTCAAGAATCAAGCCAAGTGCTAAGTCTGTGGAGGTTTCCCTATTTCTTCTCTGCAGAAGGTTATTTTAACAGATATGTTTCTACAGAACTTTGAAAGTGGTTGTAAAATTAGATATCATATTTCTCCCATTTTTATAATTGAATGATGAATTTTAAAAACCTAATGTATCGACAGACTGGTACATATCTGGTGAATAATGACCAAGTAAATATTTGGTACATAAGTAACTATCAAATAATAACTATCGATGTGTTTTAGACTTAAAACTGATCATGCATTTAAGCTGTAGACTTTCAAATACTATCTTATTTTTCAATTCTTGCTTACAAATTTGAAAGCAAATATTAATATTTATTAATAGTATTAACACTTTAACAAGCTTTTTTTAACCATACTTAAGTTAACTAGCTTTCTGTTCAGTCTTCTTGCCTCAGGCTCATGCTTTCCTGCTTCACTACACATCACACATAGGTATCTCTAAATCTGAAGCATGATTATGCACATCTTCTTCCTAGTCCAGTACTGTGCACATGCCCAGTAATAAGTCTGTCACTAGACTTCCAGAGCCTTTCCTTCCAGCTCCTTTTAAGCTCTCCAGTCTTTCTCTTTACTATCAACTCTGTCTAAGCAAATCACTCCAAATTCCATTCTATGCTGTAGGCGCATTGTGTTTTAGTTGACTTTTGTCACGGAGCTTTTTAAATGTTGTCTAGTCTATGGCCCTGTCTAAGTAATTCTTCTATCATATTCCTATTTAGCCTTTTGAGATTTAGCTGTCATCTAAAGTTAGAGATTAATTTAATTGTGAACACTATTACATTTTTCCCACCAGTTTTATAGCCATTCCTGGGCAAAACTCTTCTGCTGCCCTTCCTCTTTCTCCCATCATATCCTCTTCTTGCTTCCATCGGAGCACTCACAAATGGTTAGTTTTATTTCCTGTTTTCCTGGCTGTTTGCTTCATTAAGTCTCACAATCTTAAACTGTTTTGTTTGTTACAGTTTCCCCAGGACCTGGCATAGTCCCCATCACACAGGAGGTAGGAAGCAAAACTTGGTTGAATGTATAGATCTGAATAATTGTTGAAAGTGAGACTCAGCCCAACACTTAGGAACAACATGAAATCTTAGAAAAAAATAATCACAAGATTCCACGAATTCTAAGTGAGGACAATGTAAACCAAAGATGATTCTTCAATCTTTTGCTGGGAGGAAGTGGTTTAATACAGAAAAAAAGACAAATGGTAAGTGAGACCTTGGGGAACTAAGACTAGCTTAATAAGTTTTAATCATTTTTCAGTGAAAACCAGCTGCCTCTAGGGAAATGGAGCAGATGTATATATACTAGCAGTTGTTATAACAAAGAAATGAAGGCAGAATTGCAAACCAAAATAAAATTAACATAGAATATCTGAATTGAGTATATGGAGTTGAACAAATTATGTCTCCCCTTTTACCTTCTGTAAACCTCAAAATAAGGGAGAAAGTTAGTTTTTCAGAGTCCTGATGACTGATTTCTATCTTATAAGTCTAAAAGACAACCTTCTTCTTCAATCACTATGATTGCAAAATCTCTCTAAAATTTACCTGTTTTACTTTTTGATATATCACCTATAATATCAACATTTTCTATTTCTAGCATTAAAAAAAGTCTCTGATAATCTACAAATTTCAATGTTGTTCCTATAATTCTTGATTCTCTAGCTGTTAAATCACAGATTCACATTTATGTTATCAGCTGTTTCACCTTCACCTCAGCAGATTGGCCCATGATCCAGATCAGTCCAGTGAACCACAGTTCAGCACTTTGGAAAGAGTTATTAGAAGACAAATGTGCTCTTCCTGCTGGCAATGCCAATATGCAAGCTGTAAAGCAGAAGGAACCAAGGACAAGGAGAAGCGATGAGGGGAGACCCAGTCTGGAATCTGCTGTGTGTCTGTCTTTAAGCACTGCTGCCATCTCAGGGTTCCCATTTTTATGAGTTGGCTTATTTTCACATTAATAGTTCTATTATATACATGTGTGTAGGTGTAGGAGTGTGTATATATAACAGGACTGTTTATTATTTATGTAGATTTATTTGAGTTTATTGGTACATTTTAAGTATATACTATGATCACACTCATCATTAGAAATTTGCACTTGTATATAATGTATTTTGATTTTTATTTTTCCCATTCCCCTGCCCTATTTCCTCCCCTCCACCTCTCTATATACATAAACTTTCTTACATTTTTCCTTTCTACCATTAAACTATTTTCTTTCCTTTCTTTGCTTTCCCCTTCCTTCACCCAGTTCCCTTTCCCCGTTTTATTATTTTAAAATTCAAATCTTTATTGGTACATTATTAATACACATCATCATCCTATTCAACATTGATAGTTTATACCAGAGTATGACATGGCTTTTCATTTTCCGCCTTCCTCCCCACCCTACAACCCTCCACTCCCTAATTACATAAGCTTTGTTTACTTTTTTCTTTATTACTATCACATTCTTTTTTCTCTCATTATTTACCCCTACACCCTCTTTACTTTTAAATATTTTCTATTTCACAATAGCAACTATATATTTCACAATAACTATTGCACATTTTGGACCTCATTTACACTTTTGATTTTTCATGTTAGACACATGTGTGTCCTATTTATTTCACTTATAAGTATGGCATCAATGTGAGTCCACTGGGTGTAAATGTTTCTAACTTATCATTCTTTATGGATGACTAATACTTCATTTTATAAAAAAAAAAAAAACCTACATCTTCTTAATTAAGCATTGTCCAACTGATAGGCATTTGGGCTGTCTCCAAGATTTAGCATCACAAACTGTGCTACTACCATGAATGCATATACGTCACTGTGGTATGATGTTTTTAATTCTTTCATGTACATACTTAGCAGGGATTTGCCAGGTCAAATGGGATATCTGATCCTAGTTTTCTGAGAAACTGCCACACTAATTTTACCAGTCTACATTCCCACCAACAGTGGAGAAGAGTTTCTTTCTCCTCACAGTTCTGTGAGCACTTGTTATGGGTTTATTTCTTGATAGAAGCCATTCTTTCCAGAGTGAGATGAAATTTCAGTGTTGTTTGCATCTACATCTCTTAAATTACCAATGATAACTAGCAAGAAGAATCAACAATTGGGATCACATCTTATCAGAAAGCTTCTACACAGCAAGAGAAACCACCAGCAGAGTGAAAAAAGAACATACAATGTGGGAATTTTTTTTCCTGCTGTTTCTCAGAAAAGATCTACTATCTACAAAAAAATCAGACCACCCAAATTTAAAGACCCAATTTAAAAATGGACATCTGAAATGAACACAGATTTTTCAGATGAAGTAAAAGCAGCAAACAAACATATGAAGAAATGTTTGACATCACAAGTCTATTACATATTATATATTATTATATATTAAGTTTTAAAGTGAATTGTTTAACATCTGTGGGAAGTTACCCCATAAAAATTGGGGAAAATGCCGCTTCTTTTAAGTTCATGAAGATAATGTGTGAGAAATTTAATTATATGTCAACACTCACCAGGTTTGCAACAAAGTAAGCCTTTTTATCTTTTCTTACATAAGCTTATAAATTATGCTAATTATACCATGTTCCATATGGATCAAATTATGTCTATATGGTGAAATAAGTTATACTTAATTCAAACGTATGAAATACATTACTAAAGTATATAGTGAAAAGTTAATTTGTGCTGCTAAGGAAAGGCTTCATCTCCTAAAGCTGTGCTTGAGATTTGGATTTTCTAAAGCTGACATACTTTCCTACTGATAATTTTTTTAAATTCAGCATCATCTTTAATTTACACAATAATCCTTTAATGGAGGGCTCCTTTCATGATTTTCTTCAGATGATACCATTGTAACCATTTCCACAGATAATCCATCCTCTGGAGGGCACCCACATTCATTGGGCTCACAGATCTGCATTCTTTAATCTCCACTGTTATTTCTCTGGTGAATACCTTCCCATCTTTCATTTACAAGGTACATTGTAATTACAGTGATCCCATCCAGATAATAAAAATATTTGTTACATTTAAAAAACATTCACTTAATCATATGTGCATATGCAATATCTCATTTAGCATGAAAGACAGTAGATTAAGAATTTCAAAGCACTAGAATGTGGACATCATGGGTGGAGGGTGAGTATTGCAGCTCTTGTAGAAACTGAAACACATACCCAAAGCCTCCAAATGATTACTGTGAAGGGTGAGTTTCAACTCCACTGAGGATTGTCTCATTCTAAGTGTATGGCATTATTTATTATGGTTCTGGGGTACATTCTTTTCTATTGTGTCTGAAATATGTAGATACTACTCTATGACACCATAGAAATATAACAAACTTACTATGGATTTGCTTTGTTGTCATTCTCCAGAATAGTTTGTTTGGTCTTGCCTGAAGCTTTTTTTCTCAGCAATAAGTGGCAGAAAAGTGAATCTATTGCTTGGAAAAGTGCGTTTGTGTGCTTCCCTCAGGCCATCATAAGACATTTATGTCCTTACAATTTACATTTTGTACATATATTGGCTCCCAGTTAGTTCCCTGTTGGCAAAATAACTTTACTATATGTATCTTTCTTATCTTAAATGTTTGTGAATGTCAGTCAGTGAACGTGCGTTTAAGGAGTGGCTGAAAAGGCATTTCACATCAGTCAATGTAGTATAAGTCAATAAGGTATTCATTCAAATGTCACCAATAAAACTGTCATTCCCTAAATGAAAGTTTGCAGAAATGGGCAACTATGAAAGCACAAAAACAGAATTGTAACTGCTCGGCCAAATTATCCTTAAGGATTCGGAGCCTGGGAGTTTTTCAACAACATTTTCTTTTTCTCGCCATTTATCTATCCATCATCCTTCTAATACACACACACATACACACACAAATATGTAAAATATTTTCAGTGCATCAAGACCTTGCTCTAAATGTACCAACCAGCATAATGATCTGACACAGTGAATAACTCATTAAAACATCAGCTGACCCAGGTCTATTACACTCTCACTTACAGACCCTTTTACATGATACCTCCTTTATTCTGAATGTCCTTTTCGCCTCTTAGCCTACTTAATTCATGTATTAGGTGTCATGTTCAAGACAGTTGTCTTTCCAAAACAATGAATTAGCCAACCTGTTTACATGCTGCCATAGCAGTCAGTCCTTGCAGCTATAGGGATGCAAATTATACCGACCTCCAGTAGCCTCCAGCTACTGACCTATGCTGTCTACAGTAACACCATCTTCTGAAAGGCAAGTCTCTGCATCTGTCCCCGTTTTCTGGAGTGAAGTCTAACTCACAGTGGTAAGAAAATGATAACTCAGATAGACCTTTCCTTTTCTATGTAAAGAAACTAGATAAGGAAAGGTCTAAACTCTGTATGGGTCATTTGAAAAATTATTTTTTGGCAGCACTGGAACCTTCAATACATGTATTACTCATAACTATGCTCTTATTTCTCTAGTTGAAGAAGCCATTTCCCCATTACTGAGCTCAGTTCACAGGAGAGGTACACTATTTCCCTTAAAAGGAAGCATATAGATGATGAGTGTGCTTTTCCATGGGCGATAATGAAAATATCAGTTATGAACAATCATAGAGCAGTAAGAAATTAAGCCTCATGAGTCAAGTCACCGCTATCTGAGAGGAACTGCAGGTAGCCAAATGACAGCACCCTCTTCTCCAGGTTTGGAGCCCACACTGAAATAAGCTGCTTCTATTACAATTTTGAATGACTTAACTCATCTCTAATAAGATTCTCTATTCCTGGTTGGATAAATTAAAAATTTGGTCTAATTAGTTTGGATTTATAGGGTGTATATATTTTTTTTTTTTGTGTGTGTGTGTGTGTGTGTGTGTGTGTGTTCGCGCGCGCGTGTGTCTACCTGCCAAACTTGAAATGATAAAGATTTACACAGGAAATAAAATGTAACCTACACATTTTATAGAGGGTTACAATTTTTCTAAGTGTAGTACTAGATTTAAGAAATTTTGAGAAAGAAATAAATGTACAAAATCATAAAGATACTTGGAAAAAAGAGAAAGTATAGAAGCAAACTAAGATAGATAGGTGGAAAAATTGTAAGATAAGAGAAGTAGGTTGGCCACTGACAGTGTGTGAGAAACTCTGTAGCTATCTTTTCTATCAAAAGTTGTAAACAGCAGCTCCTCTGTTGTAAACTTTTGCTCACCCTAAGCTGTCCTGTCTTAAGTGGTTTTCTTACCACTGTGAGTTAGACTCCAGGCCAGAAACTGGGGTAGCAGTTGTTAGAGTTACAAAATAAGTGTGTTTCCCAAGGAAAATGATATTCAAT
>PVIR01018461.1:0-33528 GCA_004026965.1 Petromus typicus | reverse complement strand
TTCCCCGGTAACCACATAACAATACTGGGTGTGGAGACCCACACCCAGCAGCAACCAGTACCACATACCACAGTGCCGGGCATGGTGGCTCACGCCTGTAATCCCAGCACTCGGGAGGCAGAGGCAGGAGGATTGTGATGTGAGTTTGAGGCTGAGCTCAGGGCCAGCCTGAACCACAAAGCGAGACCCTGTCTCAAAACAAAAATAATAATAATAATAATAATAATAATAATAAAAAAGGGGTGTTTGGACTATTAGAGCCCCATAGCCATTAACTTTTATTATGAATATTAACGCTAGTAACTGTACTTTGTGGTTTTTTAAAAAAATTCACGCATACATACTTGGAGACACACACAACTCAGTATTTTGAGCAAAGTGGAACAGACAAATTGACTTCAATTCAGATCTTTTCAATGTCTCAAACCTCCAAATCCAGCCCAACCTTAATCTGGCTCAAAGTTTCTTCATCTCCTTCACAGACAACCTTTTCTTTTCCTTCCTAAATCAAGTGAAGGTATGGCCCTCTGCCATTAAAAGTATATATATCAAAATCAATGAGACTGAGGCAGAGCAGTGACCAAGGTCTCCTAGACAGCCCACGCTGCCTTCAGTTCCCAGCCAGTTCCCTCTTGCTCCAGATGAATCTACTTGTACAGGCTCTTGTCCAGCCCACAGTTGACAGCCTGGACTATCCTTGGGTTATCTTGCTGCCCAGGATCCCAGGGGATGAAGGAAAGCAAGTTACCCTAACACATTGGTCATACAGATGAGTTTTCCTACAAGATGGGTTTCAGAATGCAGAATAAATCGTGGAACGGGAGTCAGATGGGTCCAGTTCCAGTCTATCTCTGCCCTATATATTGCAGCTCTAGACAAGTTGTATCATTCTAAGCCTCAGTTTCCCCAGCTTTTACATGAAGAGAGCACTACTGTGTACCTGCAAGTCTGCCATGATAAATTGGGAAAATGGGCACAACATATTTAGCAGAGTGACTAGCATGGGAAGCGATGATATTATAATAGCACTGTAGCTTTATTCTGAATCTTCTGTGCTTGAGGGTGAAAACAAACATTGGGTCTCATGGCACAATGTTGGGGAAAGGCAAGGTAGCCCTCCCATCCATTCCCATACAGGCAAACTGCCATCCCCAGCCTGAACTCTGCTGGCTCCATGACTTTTTTACACAAAAAGTCAGAACTATTATGGAAGTGAAGGATGGTCTAGGAAAAAAATACAACCAGCAACCATAGTGAGATAGAGTACAATAAACTATGCCCACACTGATGATAAAATAACTATAGAAAGTTCCTTGTTGAAATGCCACCATTTGAGAAGCCACTATTTTAGGAAGGTCAGAAAGGTCTGGCCACTCAAATCTCATCATTGTATTCTGCAGAGCAGGAGGTATTGAGAGTCTTTTGTGAGAGCTGACATTCAAGGGCTGCCTAGAGTCCTTGAGAAGGACTCTGAGGCCGAGCTGGGGTGATGTCACCATGCAGTCATGCTGCCTAGGTGATAGGAAGAATGAGAGGTGTCATGCTAAGATGTAATAATTAACAGACACAGCAACAGAAAACATGTAAAGATGTCACATATTGGCCTGTGAAGAGTTAGGTTATGGTGTTCCCTTCCCTTCAGCTGCATTTCCCAGATCTGGCCTGACCCTATTAGCCTTGTATATTATCTGGTTCTGAGTCTCTGGCTCACCTGAATTCTTCCTACTATAACAGAATCTACCTGGTAGATTTCTTTTTAGTGTTAAATGAGGATGCAAAGATTTAGCACACAATGATCATAGTTGCTTCCAGTCCAGCGACTCAGCTTTTAAGTCCAAACTCAACTTTGCCAGGATCACCCATGTCTGAGTTAGCAGGATTTTGTGGGAGCTCTGGGAGAGATAGATGTCCCCCCAACTCCTGGCTCTAAGGGACTTGGGCTTGACCAGACACAAGTAGGTATTTAGCACCTGGTATGTCCCCAACATATGGAAGAGCAGGACTCAGTCCCAGCAGGACTCTTGATATTCCTGGGTCAATCGTACAATAAGCATCAATTGATGAGCTACTGTGTCTGGAGTAAATGTGAGCCGATTCTGGGTGGGCATTCAGGACTGTGGGATACTTCAGGAAAGGCAACCCAAAGTTTTCAAGCAAATGAGACCCATTATACCTCAACCACATTCCCAAGCAGAAGCATTGGAGGTTAGTATAACAGCATTTGGAAATCACTAGACGTGAAATGACATTTGTATAAAGACACTGAATGCACAGAGCACTTACATTCTGCAGAATAATTGCTTCCCTGGCACAGGTTCTGAATAACGGGCACTGCACTTGGTTTTATGATGCGATGACAAGAATTGTGGATGCCCAAGTTATTATTTTGAACTAAATGTCACATTCAGTCAACTCTAAAATTAGTGCTTTAGCCGTGAATACAAATGTCAGTGACTGAGTAAACAGGAAGAGAGATATTTAAAAGATTTTCATTTACTAGGCTATAATAAATTCCATCACATTTACCTCTTTGTCAGTGGAGTTTCAAAATTCTAAACAATAGGACTAAGAATAATAGCAGAAAACAGTAAGAGTGAGTTTCCTACTATTCACAGGATGAGTGATGAGAATTCAAAGTGTCTCTTTAGACTCACTTTTCTTCCTGAATCCCATCTTCATATTTATGGGTTAACAGACCCCTGCATGTGTATTTTATGTCAAACCTGCCATGAGAGGAAACGAAAGCAGAAAGCATGCTGGCCCATCACTCAGTTTGCAGCGCTCAGATCTGCAAACATCCACAGAAAGGTTTCCCTCCTGCAGCGCATAGCATGGCATCATGCCTCCTCTACTTAGTCTCCGTGAGCAAGTTCACCATAAATTTGCCATCTTTGTCACCTTCCCATTGGCTGAGACTAAGTCCTGACACCAGCAATTTGAAGGAGGAGAGGTTTATTTTGTCTCACGTTTTTAACACTCGGTTGGCTGGCTTCAAGGCAGGGAGGCACGGAGGAAGAAGGATCTAGGGGAAGAAAGCAGCTCGTGTCATGGTGGCCAGGAAGCAGAGAGTCAAGGGAAGAGGCAGGAAGGGAGATAAAATCTTCTGGCTCCCACTCACAGAGACCCACCTCTTCCAGCCAGACCCTACCTCCTAACAGCAGGTCAACTACCAAGTCCCCATAATTCAGTCACCTCCCAAATACAAGTGGATTTGGAGGCTCCTGGAGATCTAACCCATAACACCTAGTCTGAGTGGAAACCTCTCTGATAAGAAGCATCCAGCACAGCTGGCCAGGTTGCAGCCAGCCTCCAGGAAGAGGGTTGGAGTCCCGCCATGGAACATGCCATGTCCTCTCAGATGGAGGATGGCAGCCGTGGCCTCTCTGCCCTCGAAGCCTGCTGCTTTCAGCAGTTTTTTGTGTGGAGACTTCCGGGTATTAGCATATTAGAAACTTTTCTAAATCCTTCTGCGGTTCACACCAGCCACATTCTGTGATTATTTTTGAACAGGGTAGATGTTGCTAGCACTAAAGAAATTTTAGGCTACAAATTACTTTTCTTCTTACCTTCTTTGAAACTCTCAAGTGAATAAATGAACTCAGGAGGTAGGAGGTCAACACATGAAAAGGACAAAGGTGAAAAGGAGTGTGTGAGAAGAGCAGAAAGATGAAAAGGAGAAATGAAGGGAGGAGACACGCTGGCTGTGCAGGAGACAGTCAGCCCTGCTCAGTTGCTGGGGGCGGTGCAGAGGGTCGTTCTCTAGCTGACACTTGGCAATGCAATGCACAGGGTGTGTGTGTGTGTGTGTGTGTGTGTGTGTGTGTGCGCGCGCGCTCACTTGCACACATGTGAGCACACACGCACAAAAATGCAGTGTTGGCAACTTACTCTAAACAATCTTCTATTTCTTACTTCCTGACATTAGGGAAATGTCAGCGTCTAGGAAAGTGTCAATTGTTGACTCCACAGTGAGGCAGCTTAACCGAGCTCTTGCCCTCCCTGCTGAGTGCGTCTTTTGAGAAAGAAAAATAGCCCATGTCTACAGTTGAACAAAATCCATTCTCAGTGCATAATCCCTTTGCAGGCTTTAGCAAATGCCTTCCTCTGTCAAGCTTGAGCAAATGGCAAAAGACTATTCCAGTTGTACATATATTTGTGTGCACTTTATGTATGAAGATATGTACAAATTTTTTATGTGCAAACCATTATAATAAATAAAAAATGAGGTTCATTTTTATTGATATAATAGTGGTCTATATATAGACATAGAAGATATACTATGTTTTTATACATACATATATATATGTATGTATACATGTTAATAGTTTTAATATAAAGGTTACCCAAAGACTTGCATACTGAGGGCTTTATTCCTTCTTCAATGATGTACACAAGTGATCCACAGAGAAGTAATCAGACCACAAGACACTGCCTTATTGATAGATCAACCCATCCAACATTAATTGAAGGTGAATGGGCATATTAGCAGGTGGGCCCAGCAGGAAGTCAACCGGTCATCGTGGGAATGGCCTTGAAGGTGTTGCCTATCTGCAGCCCCGTCTTCTCTTTCTGACTCTTTTCCTCTCCCTCTTCTTCTGGGCTGCCACACAATGAGTAGCTTTCCTCTACCTTGTACTTCTGCTGTGATGTTTCTGTTTTAAGAGAGCTCACCCTGGACAGAAACTTCCAAACTCAGGAGCCAAATAAACTCTTTCTCCTCTAAATTGTATATTTTGGGTAGTTTTTCCTACAATGAAAGGTGACTAGTACAATAAATATACTATAAGGAGAAAACACGACTCACCAAACCAGAAAGGAGCCCTTTCAGATATCTTACTCAAAAGTTAGGAGGGGTTGAGCTCCAGTACAAAATTTCCTATGTGTGATATTTCCAGTCCAGTCAGAGGCAGCGATAAGGCTTTGCCTAGCAGAAAGTTGCCCTCTCCACACCAGATGTGGTGAGCAGCCAACCAGAGCACCGTAGACGTGTGGGAGGAGGACAGTTCTACTGGCCACACACCTACACTCCAAGGTTCCCCGTCGCCACCACGTCTCCCCGTTCACAGTGCTTGGCTAAAGAACTTTGCTTCCCTCTGAGTACGCTCTTTCCTACTGCCAGTCTTCCCTCCTCCTCCTATCCCAGCTTCTGTAGCCATAAGGAGGCAGCAGTCCTTGGAAATTCCTTCTGCCCCACCTGATCAGCATTCACCCAGCAATGTTCCTTGGGAGAAGAGCTGCACCTCATTTTTCATCTCTTGCTTGTACTATCAGAGAATAAAGGTTTATTCCTGTTTTTAGCTTAGTTTATTGTCCTAACTGACCACATTGATGCTTAGCCACTTAACAAATGCTTTAGTTAAAAATTTTCTTAGTGTCTTGGAACTTGATATGATCCAAGAAATGACACTTTGAGGAGACAATAACTTCAGCATAAAATAGTATGCAACTAAATATTATCCTACTTAGTAATAATCATGTGGCATTTTCCATTAATGTCATCATTTTTATAGCATGCAAGTTCAGTGAAGAAATGATTCTGTGCTTAACAATTTCATTCTGCTTAAGAGCTCAATTTTTTAAAGGTGTAGATTTAACGATGATACATAGCTTAGTGATGAAGTGTTTTCATGGTGTACACTAAGCCCTGGGTTCAATCTTCAACTTTCTGAAAGAAGGTGGAAAAGGAAGTGGGGAGAGAAGGGAAGGGAAAAGAGGAAAAAGAAAGAGATAGCTGGAAGAGGAAAGAAGAGGAAGAGGAGGAGGAGCAACTGCAGACATCTTGGAACTTGGCCACCTATATGCTTCTCATCACACACCACCAGCCCCAAGAAAGTTACAAATCCCAATTACAGCAGTACTCCTCTGCTTTCCACTGCTCCATCAATATGTCTGGCATCCATAAGGCAATGGAGGAGTTCACTTAGTTCAAAGTCTCACTGCATGTTCAGCTGGTTCTGAGGCAGAAACATCGAGGTGGAAGGGCGGGGAAGAAAGCTGCTTGCCTTATGGCAAACAGGAAGCTGAGCACAGGCAAAGAGCCAGACAGCAAGGAAGTCATGGCCAAGCGACCTACTTCCTCTGCCTGGGCCCTGCCTCCTAACAGTATGGTCAGCTGCAAACTCACCTGTGGATTAATTCATGGTGAATTCAGAGTACAGTCACCTCTCCAGGCCTCACCTCTGAACACAGCGGCCCTGGGGATTGAGCTGTCAATACAGGAGTCTTTGAAGGACACTTCACATCCAAATTATAGCAAGGAGTAAAGAGGAATGCAGGCCCTCAACCTCCTCTTTTCTCTCTAAACCACATGTAAATGCATCTACCCCCAGCTTATCCCCAAAGCACTCCTGTGTCCACCTGGGACTTTGACTTCAGCCTGAGGGCTCTAAACATCAGTCTTTATTAACTCATCTCTACTTAGCATTTTTCCTCAATTCAAAAAACAATTAAAAAATCCTATTACTTCATAGCAATTGTGAACTTAGAAAAATGTTGCAAGAGTACTATGGAACACTCCTCTGCACTTCAGAGCCATTCATCTGCAGTATTTTGTCATATATGTTCTATCCCATACCCTCCCTCAGAGACTGACCATAAATGACTTTGTATACATTCCCTACTAGTTGAGTTTCTGACACTGTAACAAAATACTGGAGGTAATGAACTTAAAAAAAGACGAAAGGTGTACTTTGTTCCATAGTTTTGGAGATTTTAGTCCTGGACTTATTTGGCCCCATTGCTTCTGGGCCTATGGAGGGACAGTGCACTATGGAGAAAATTCGTGGCAGAAAAAGCTGCTTACTTTGTGGCAGCTGGAAAGCAAAGAGACAGAAAATTTCCCATCATAAGATTCTTCCCTAGGCCCCACCTCATAAGGCTCCACAGCCTCCCAATAGTACTTATTGTTCAAATAAATATCTAAGTATTTGTTCCAGGCCTATGGCATTTCTTACTGAAGCAAATTACTTTTTCTTGGCTAGAAAGATAATGCCTGATACCTTGTTTGTGAAATCAGAAAATCCAGAGGCATAAAGGAGAAAGAGGAAACCCAAACATGATCCCTTTTATTGCCTTCCTTCCACTTATGAGGGCACTGTCCTTTATAAACATTGTAAGTCTGTTTTCACATTTGATTTTCATAACCACATGTTAATACCAACCAGCTGAGACTTTTCCATTTCCCTGTTTCACAGCTGGAGACACTGAAGCTAAGCAACCTGAAGCCCAAACAATTGCCTTGAAAGCTCCTTCTCTCTCCGCTGCAACACACTGCCCAAGAGAGGTGTGGGAATAAGGGCTGACAGCACTGTGCGAAGTGCCTGTGCGAAGTGCCTTCGGAGAGCGCTCAGCAGTCATTGAAGGTTGGCACAATGGAGCAAATGATGCCTGATGAGGATTAGCAGTCATCAAATGCCAGTCTCACAGCTCCTCGGTGATGGATTTGTCATATTCAACCCCACCCCTGGTGGGTTCCCTGGCAGGTTCCCTGCCCGAGCTCGTGGACACTATGGTTAACCATGTGACACTTTGCAAAACCAGTTCTACTGAGGTATAGTTCACATACAATAAAATGCACTGGGCTTAACTGTATGGTTTCACGAGTTGTATGCAATGCAGCCTGCATCACTGCTCCACAGGAATGCTTTTGTTGCCTGAGATATATATATGCTGAAATAAACCCTGAGATGATGCTAGTAGAAGCTGGTGAGTGACTAGGTCCCAGGGGTACAGCCCTGGTGAATCAGACAGCACTCCGATCAAACGAGGCTCCAAAGGTTCTCACATCCCTCCCACCCCTGCACCATGGAAGACACAGCAAGAAGAGGCCAGGCAGAGCAAACCCACATAGGGCAACAATTCATCTGCACCTGCAGCTTGGACTTCCAGCCTCCAGAACTATGAGCACTGAGTTCCTGCTGCCCCTAAATCACTTGGTGGAAGGAACTTTGTTACAGATTCATAATGCTGAGTGAAATAAATCAGGTGCAGAAGATTAACTGTCACATGGCCCCTTTTACATGAAAGACTCAAACGTATTTAAAAAATGTAAAGAGCAGAATAAAGGCAAGACGATAGAAAGTACGAAGGTAGACTTTGTGGGGATGGGAAAGGGACCTGGGGATGAGGAGAGACAAAGGGCAGAAAGGGGAAGTAAAGACGAGCAAGACACAGGCACACATGTACCAACACCCAGGATGAGCAGGTTTATTATGTGCTGCAAACAGATACCAGTAAAGACTTCCCAAGGAGCCTGACTGGACAAAGACAAGCACACTCAAGGTGCAGCACTTTTCTGTCACCCTATAGGTCCTCCATGTCCTGCACAGCCAGAACCCACCATGCCGCTGCCCCTATGTGATTTTCTCTCATTGCAGCTTAGTTTATCTTTTTAAAATAAAGAATTCAATATGAATAGGATCGAAAGAAATATTTACTTTAATGAGACAAGGTTGCACTTTAGCTGAACTCTGAGCTGATGTTCCGAGAATCTCCCCTCCTCTCCCCACTTCCCTGCAGAACTTTGATACAACTCACAGATGCCTATAGTATTTATCTGGGGCAAGACCAGACCCAGACCCTCTCTGTCCCTGTTCTGTGCCTGATTAGCTCAAGTTCTTACTTCTGCTGATCAAACAGAGCAAAACCCTCAGTAACCAACAATACAGACTTTGTTCTGCTCAGCTGGAGCCTGCAGACAGCCCTGGGGGATGGTCTGGTCTCTGGGTAAAGATTCTCCTGTTTGCCCCACAGACCCTCCCCGCACTCCTTCCTCCTGGTTGTCCACAGCCTTGCTGTTGCTCTGAAAAGGAAAAGCCCTGTTTGCTGAACTCTCAAAGCGAGGCCTGAACATCTCCCATTACCATAACTGCCCGCCCTCTTGGCAGTAACCCTTTCATATAAAGTCTCTGCTCTGAGTCCACATGTGTTTCTGATTTGACATCACTTGTCATACAAAACTTCTACACAGTGAACCATGTTTCCTCTGAATCCAGCAATTTGCTTCCTTTTACAAGAGGTGATCAGTATACAGTGAATGTTTACATTTTTGTAATGTATCCGAGTGAAAGATCCCCGGCCATGAATCCCTCTCAAAGTACTCCCCTTGCCTCGAACTCACCCATCCCATCCTTCCTCCTGCTTTCTGCAGCAGCTCTGGAGTCTTCTTTCCTAAGGTTCTTTATAAGATCTGATCCAAAATATGGGAAACATGGCTCCCCACTGCCGTTCAACAGAAGGGTACCCTGCTAAGAATGGGCTGTGTCCCCATCCACCTGTCCACCAGATCTGGTACCATATGACTTCGGCTTTTCCCCAAAGTCAAAATGACTGTGAGAGCTAAATATTTGCATGGATTCAGGATATGGAGGCAGCCAGAACAGCGCAACTGAAGACCCTCGAGGAAGAGGCCAGAACTGCTTCAGACAGTGGTAAGAAAGAGGAGATAAGTGTGTTCTAGTTGAAGGGGGGTATTTTGAGAGGTTAAGGTCCATGTTTCCTTTTCTATAATAATTTATTTTTACTTTAAACATTCATCATAACTTCTGATCACACTTCATACTGCTTTACCCTCTTCTGCTGCGTGAGTAATTGAGTTATTCATCCGTTCTGCCTTTGAGGACTGTTGGAGGGACAATGGCCACCATGTTCCTCTTGGACGAGTCCCTCTGTGGACACGTGCCTGTGCATCTCCGGATGAACCCAGAGTGGGCTGGCTGGGGGACTCACATTCCCCCTGAGGCAGACTGTGGAAACGTCTGCGCCCTCAGTGATAGTAACGACCCAGCGACAGGTGCAGAATGACATCTTCTCATCACAAAGCTTCCGGGCTCCTTGCTGGTATTTCACTCATGCGGCAGCACATATGATGGTTCTGAAAAACATACGCTTCAGATCCAATCCTCCCATTGCCGAAGAGCTCGGCATTCAGAGCGATTCCATAGAAGGGGCTGCAACATGCGCATACAAGTTTCTAGCGGTGCATATGTCCCTTCTGCTGAGGAACGGCTGTAATTTGCCCATTTTTAATGTTTCGCTCACAGTGCTATAAATATTATGTCCCTTTTCTTGGTGCATCAGCTGCTCTTCTCTCCTCAGTAGAGCCTGGTTTATTGTGTTCATAAATAAGAAATGGCAAACATTAGTTCTTTTTATGAAAACAAAGGCACATTTCTTTTCATACCATCAAATTAAGTTCAGCTACTCCACCAGCTAGAATTACATAAGACAATTCCAGTGAGGAAGAAGGAAATCAACAGTAAAAAGCAAAATCCCCATTTGAATAGGGAGCGAAGAGAAGAGTGAACGTGGAATGTAATCTCTCCCTTGTGTATTTTCGTCTCTGGCTTCTACAGCCCCTGCACAGTGCTGCCTGTGTATCTCTTCTCGGCTCTGCCCCAGAGAAGGGGCTGCTGACCAGGGCTGGGACACAATGTGAAGATATGGAGGAGGACAAGGAGAACGGGAACCGAGAGGTGGGCAAGCCGGCCTTCCTGCTCCAGAAAAAGCTTGGTTACCTGGGCCCATTTCCCCTCTGAACATTCCCACTACATGGATCGAATGTTTTCCAACTTCCTGTACCCAGCTGCTCTGCCTACTGCTTGTCAGAAGCTCTGAGCACTGCCATCAATAAGTGAACGCCCTTTAGTGTTCAAATTGTTCTGCTCCAGGAACCCGGCTCACCTGGGAGGGTGGGATTTGAACTGGAGCCCAGAGTCTCAGGTTAATTAAGGAATATTCACTCTTCTACTCTCCAATTAAAGCCATTTAGTTCCCAAATAAATATAGTGTGGTTTTATAATCCTTCCAACACGAGTTACTTGTAATTACAGATTTATAAAACAGAACATCTAGCCCCATATTAAGACATTTCAGAGTGCTAAATAAACATGTCCTGGCTCAGTGCGTCTGTGGGCTTGTTTTGCTGGTGATTTTCTTTTCCTGTCTCCCAGAACAAAGCAGCCTGTTTCTTTGCCTTTGCTTCTCAGCCACAGTGAGCCAAACGGTTATCACTTTTAACAGGTCCCTCGCCCACCCTGTTCTTTAGGTCTCTTCCTGCTGTTTCACTGCATGTGGCTGAGTGTTATAAGTGTGAAGGCAGGTGAGGGCCCCTCCGCAAACCTCAGGCGCTGCCAAAGCCTCACAGGAAGCATAAAAGCATCCTGAACTCACACCACACTGTGTAAGCTAACAGATAGCACTGAGGACAGGGGCTTTTTTCTCCACTGTCCAGAGCCAGCTCTTTCAATGGGAAAGGTCACTCTCATCCAGCAGATTTACCAAATATAGTTTCAGGGAGTCCACTTCTACTTAAATTTCAGGTGGTAACAACAAAAATTTCGCACAAGTCCATTTTACATATTACATGAAAGATACTTGTACTAACAGCAGTTATTTAGCTGACCTGTGACTATAACAGGTGTCTGTGTTTTACCAAGACTTGTGCCTACGCGCTGATATCCAAAACTCTAGGGGAATGACAAGGGAACCCTAAAACCTGCAGCCAGTCCTTAAAGTTCATGCTAAATAAGCTTAAATAATGATGACCTAAGATATAATTTGATTGCGTCTTTATCTCTGTGAGCCAGACCCCACGCTAAGCACATTCGCTGGCTCATTTCCTTCATCCATGCAGCCCCTTGGGAGGGAGGCATCACTGGCACTGCTGTTCCACGGAGGGGGAAGCAAGGCCGCCCACTGGTAAAGTCACTTGCCTCAGGCTCTCACCAAACTCTCGCTCAATCACCCTTCACAGACGCAGCCCTCTATGGACATGGTCCCCTCTTCTGAGTCATTGCCCCTGATCAAGACAATGAGAGAGAACCTCCAAGGCAGGTCAAGCTGCATCCGTGCACAGCTCCTCGTAACTGAACCCTGAAAGCAGGCCCTGCTGGGTAATTCTGAGGCATCAGAGTCACCTGGGTGTCCTCTCCATTTCAAGCTTACTCTTCCCTGCTTTCCTCTGCCACACTACACGTGTGAGCCCGTTAACACCCACATGGGCAGGGCAGGTCTCTGCCGAGGGCCCACAGCCCAAATGCATAGAAAGCACAGCTCTCAGGTGCAGGTGGGGCTTCCCTGCATGGTCCTGCCTTGGCTCTGCTGAAGGTAGAAGACCAGTTATGTCTGGGACCATTCTATTCCTTGTGGGCTGGAGCCTAAAGCGAGCTCTCTGCACACAGGGGCCCAGCCGTGTGGATGCAGGCACCATGCCATGGCCTTTCACTTTGCACAGAGCAATGATTTATAGTCCAGACCTGCACCTTGGCTGTGCTGTCTTCCCAGAACAAGCTCTTCCCCAGTCGGGGAGGTGAAGGAGAAGGTATACAGATTTCTGGTGCATTTACTTCCTGCCAGAACAACATGTTATTTGGGCCCAGATAGGTGGGCTTCCTTTCTGCAGCAGACAAGTTTTGCTTAGAAATAAATACGTGCATTTACTTCACATGTGGATTCTTTGGGGCAGGGAAATATAAATAGATAACTTACTAATTAGGAAAAAAAAAGAATATGAAGCATAAAACTGGATCCTAAACTCTCCTTGTCTATAGAAGGTCAACATCCCACTAGAAATCACACCTATTTCCCAGGGAATTTTTGCAAGACCCCATGGCTGCTCTTCATTGGCCAGGACCCCCTAAGGCTCCTAGGAGGTCAGGGTAGCCAGATATAGTGAACAAAATACATAAAAGCCAACTAAATTTAAATCTCAGGTAAATTATCAATCAATTTTCTTTGTAAGTTTATCCAAAATGTCACATTTACACTAAAAACTGTACAACATTATTCAAAGCCGTCCTTCTTCTCAGTTCTTCCCCCATCTTTCCAAGGGGCAGAGTGTTGGCTCCTGGGGTTGCAGAGGGTTCTGACCAGCAGAGTCTGGATAAAATAAGTCACGATCATAACTTGAAGCAAGACAAAGGTCACTCTGCAGAAGAAATCCCCTCGGCTCTCAGGGTAGAACTGGCCCCAAGAAAGGCAAAGTAATGGCTGGCTTAGGAGGAACAGAAAAAAGAGCCAGACGCAGAGACGCCCAGGAGTGACTGTGTACCTGGACACTTGTGAGAAGCTGTGTCAACAGTTCACTAAGAGCTTTGCCCTTTGCTGCTGGGACCGCTTCACTGCTCGTGGTTCACAGAGTCATGAAACAGTGACCTGAGGCAGAAATGGTCTCCTCTCCCCACACAGTGCTTCTGCTTCTCAGATCTTCCAAACTGGACTCACTTCAAAGACCCTGCAGCAGCCAGCTTTGCATAGCAGTAGCATACGGGCAGGTACCCAGGCTGGACCAAAGGCATACACAGCCCAACCTCACCTGCACAGATTCAGCGTTTATATGTTCCCCACTGCACCAAGTTTCTGCAACCCCAAAATCAACATGGTGGTACATTAGAGCTCATGGTGGGCACATGCTGAGTGACAAAATGTTAGGGTCACCTCACACCACATCTGCTGCAGCTCAGAAACCATGAGCAAGCATGCTTCTCGCAGTCTGATGAGGCCCATTTTCTAACATGTCAGTGCTTTTCAGAGGTGAAGTTACTTTGAGCACTCTGGCCACAGTGCTCACGTGCCTTAGTGCAATAGCTTGTGGGGACCTTAGAGAAGGAGCCATGTTAGATGAGCTCTGAGCAGCCAGGGAGGGGAACAGGATGGTGACACCAGTGCAAGGTTCATGAGTCAACAGCATCTATTCAGTAAGATGAGAAGCATGCATGAAGGAGGTTATGCACTGAAAGTTATGCACTGATTGACTGGCAAAGATGTTGTGATAACAGCTACCTGTGGGAGCTGGATTTCAGTATTCATTTAATCAAGTTTTTATTGTTGTTGTTTGGTTTGGTCTGGTTTGGTTGGCTGGTTTCAATGACATTATAGATCCTAACTACTGAAAGAACAAGTTGTACCAGGAAAAACAGGCCCAGTCATCTTGTCCATGAAGGAAAACAAAGAATCTAAGAGACATCAACCTCCCCTGGCATCAGGCATGCCCATCTCTCCACCAGCGCACCCACATGACATGCCCACTGACACAATTCGCCACATGCCTTTTTACATAAATGTGATTTTTTAGAGCAGTTTCATGCTCACAGCAAAACTGAGCAGAAGGAGTTCAGAGTCCCCAGAGACCACACACACACACACACACACACACACACATACACACACACTGCCTCACCACCACCATCTCCTCTTAGAGATAGACTTGGGCAGCTGCTGACGTGTCCTCATCATGCCAAGTCTACAGTCTACATCAGGGTTCACTCTGTGTGCTGACGATTCTGTGGGTTTGGAAAAGACAAGAAGATCTGTGTGCACCAGGCAGTGTTCTACAGAGCGGCTGTGCTGCCCTGAAACCCGCTGTCTTCTCCCTGTCCTTCCCTCCTCTTACCTCAACCACAGGTCGCTTCACTGTCTGCACCATTTTGTCTTCTGCAGAGGGTCAGGCGGTAGGAATCCTGCAGAGAGTGTCCTTTCATGGTAGCATCTTTCCCTCAGCAATATGCACCACTGCACCCACTGGAAACTTCCACACTTGAACTCCTGGACATACCAGGGTGACTGGCTGCTCTAACCCTGTGTACATATCTGAGCCGGTCATAAGCCAGCATGGCTGAGAAGCTACAGAAAGCAACAAAGCAACCCTTAGCGCTCGTACTCAGATGGCCTAAGTGAGGCCAAACTCTTTTTCTAATTCAGCCTGGGAGGATGATTTCTACAGAATAGCTAAAGATTAAAGATAGTTGTCAGGGTTGTCTTTTAAAAAATAGTTTTAAGAAAGAGGTTGATATTATTTTAGACACATTATTTTCCTGCTGCTAGAAATTGAGCCTTCCCAGGCGCTTCTCACCAAAGCCACGTGGTCTTTGAAAGCCATGCATTCCTCCCTCCCAAGACACGGCCTCCCCTTAGCTGTCACTTCCCAGGCTCCACTCAAGCAAGCTTTCTTCTCTGTGCACCAGAAAAAGCATGACCTACTGTTAAAATTGGAAAATTTTAAATTAAAATCATGCATACCTGAAAAGCCATGTCATGGTATTTTGGTGACTTTTGATCTTCACCCTCGGGGTTGCCTCATTATTCTAAGTAATGTGTGAAGGAATGTGACTTCTCTTGTGTTCTTGAGGATGGCCTAGGTCCCATTGTTCATAAAAGTCCTGGACTCAGGGCTGCTGTTCATTTTGGTTTTGTCCACTTGGGATTGTGCTTCTAGGATCTCAAAGCAAATATATGTTTTGAGGAATGATGATTAGCCTCATTACTTTGTAAGTGCCAAGGCTAAGGGGTACATTCTCGGAGACACTAAAACAGGCCATCAGGGTGACAAGGACTCCAGCCTTGACCAAACTCTAATCAGACCCTGAGAAGCTCCCACCCCAGCTGCATTCTGATCTGGGCCTTCTGCATGTGTCTTTTCCAGGCCCAGAAATCCATTAGTGAAATCCTTGCCCTGAACGTCTAAACGGTTACTCAGCCCCATCCAATGCTCTGTGTCACTGACCTCCCTTTTGCAAGAATCCCCACCCTGGCTGTGTCCCCTTCATAATTTCCAGTGCTCATTCCTCAGAGCTTATTGGCCATAAATCCCAAGCAGCCTTGCCTGTCTTGGGATTTGAGTTGAAACTCTCTCTGCATCACAGTGATTTTGAATAGAGTGCTCCTTCCTGCATTAATGAGTGTCCAGATTTTTTTTTTTCTTTAACAACAGCCAAACTTTTGTTTGGCTTCTTTCCTATCCCTTATCCTCAACCCTCCTAAGTTATTGAAAAGTAGCATGAAGTTCTGTCAAGGGACCACGCCAAAGTCACAGGACAGACTATGCATCTATTGGTTCTTCAGATGGTTTTATTAATTCAATATCTCCTTTATGGAACTTGAAAATGTTGTTTAAGGTAAAAAGAATGTTTCTTATCTGAAATTTTATAGAAGCTATATTTTCTTTTTCTTTATTTTTGCATAACACCAATTGGAAAAATCAGTGCTCTAAAATTCAGTAGTCCAATTGGAGCTGAGGAGCCATACTACAGTCAGTAAAGGGATCAGTTCCCAGAGGATGCCAAAGATGAAAATTTTTCTATTAACGCAACTGCCATTAAATTCAAGCAACCTAAAATTCAAGAAACACTCAAGAAATGCAGAAAGGTGCTATCTACTGGAGCTGATAGCGCTGCCACCTCTTTGCCTGGTGAATAGTCATGGCTGGTGCTCGAGCCTTTTCTGGAGCACCGGCCTTGGCAGTCAACTCCCTCTGCGGATCTCTCGCCCCCAGCGCAGCACCAGGATCCCAGGGCCGCGTCCTCTGCTAAAGGAGGACCGGCTGTCTGGTGCCGCTCTGGCCCCAGCTGCCCGTGGAGCGAGGCCGGAGCGTCTTCCAGGCTTTGTCCTTCCTCTGCCCACACCACACGCCCCGAAGCCACCCCAGGTCCCGCCTCTAGAAAGCGAATCCGAGACCCGTCGGGGGCACACGGAGCTGCCTGTCCGGCTGCCCATTTCCGGCCGCGCTTGCGCACATCATCCAGAAGATTCCAGAGCAGCCCTTGAGCTCGCCTACTCGGCCAGCTGCGCAGTGTCCTCCCAGATCTGATCACACCCTCCCTTTCCTGCTCCTTCTTGCCCTTGACCTTTTGGAAAGACAGAATTGTTTGTATTCCCTTCCCTGGCTGTCCTTGCTACCTCCACCATGCCAGTGTGCAGGCCCTCACACATAGACACACACATATGTGCACGCACACACCAGCACAAATATACACCCCCCCCCACAGTGCATACAAATGCACACATTCACATGTGCTCACACAAATCAACATGTCCACAAACACACACAGGCAGAAGTAGTGAGACATGTACTAGATGCATCACACACACACACACACACACACACACACACACACATACACACACACACGCACACACCCTGCTCTCTCTTGCCTTTGTTTTCTTGACCCCACTTCCGTCATGGCGCTTTCGTGTTACTGAAAATCTCTGTTCACAGGCATTTCTCTAGCTGGACCGTGAGCTCTGAGCAGCCTGGAGTTGTGGCCTTTGTCACTGATTCTCTAATGCAGTGCCCAGTAACCGGGGGACATTCATTAGTGCTTCCTGAATTAAACGGAACGGAACTGGAAACCTGAAAGGACCCGAGGCAGTCGGGGGCTGTGGCCCAGGCTGACTTCTGTTGTTAGAGGAAGGAGAATTTTCTTTTAAGTATATATAGAATCCGCTCTTTCCTAGAACCAAAGAGCAGTAACTCCTTTGAGGTTTCTCCACATGGCCCAGGCAGAAGGGAGACGGGAGACTGACACCCAGTTCGCTAAGCAGGACCCCGAGGCCTCTGCACTGCGCAGGCGCGGGCTCTGGAGCGCTGCCCCACACGGAACACCTCTGGTTGAGCCCAGCTGTGCACCTGCCACCCGCCCGCCCCGGTGAGGCCCTTTCCAAACAAGGGCCATAAGTCACAGCGCAGTCGGTATGTCACCACCCTGTTCTCTGAGGTCCCCAAGCTGGCAGAAAGTGTCCAGCCCCCTCCCAGGTTCAAGGATGCCCGCGGTGCAGCCTGTGTGCTGGAAGAGCAGCTGCCTGTCTGTACCAGCCACTGACTGGGTGCTGGCACCAGAGCTGTGAATTAACCGAGGGGCATCGACCCGATCTATACATGTCCAGCCTCCCTGCCCTGCTCTCTTGGGGTGGCAGGAGGAGCCTGGGCCGCCCTATTTACTGCTCACTGTTAGCACCAGGCTTTCTCATTGTTTCTTTACAGGAAGGAGGAAGCCCACGGTAACCATGGTTACCAAGGGTGGAAACCTGAGCAGGTATACCTCTTTGAAATGTGATCCTCCAGTGAGACAGCTGGCCATCTATCTCAAGAGTGACACTTCTACAGCTTTCTAGCTTTTCCCTTCTAAGCCCTCACCCTGCACCTAATAGATTGGAAACTCTGGGAATGGGACAGTAATCTGTGCTTTACGAAGCCTCCCAGACCATTATGACGGCCATTAAAATGTGAGAACTGCTGGATTACGAGCAACCAATCATCATATTCCTGTCATGAGCTGACTGACCAAGGCTTGTCACACTGATCTATGGTGACAGTCCTAGAGACAGGGAACTGCCAGGGGAACAGTGAGGCTTCCGCAGCGGGGAAAGCAAGCCACCGTCTGCACACTCAGTAGACCCGACAACAGTATCCGCCGCCATTTCTGTCTTGCCCCTTTGGCATTAATCAAAGTTCTTAGCTACCAAGGAGACTGGATTCCAAACTACAGGAGATGTAGTTTTCTTCCGAACTCTTGGGACTTGAAAACTGCATGAAATACAGGAGATCTGACAGAGAATCCCAGAGCCCCGAGGAAAGCTGATCCAGACCAAACACAAACAAGACTGTGGTTTAAGGGGAATGAACATGGTTAGAGCACTGGAGAAAAGAATCCAAATGAATTAACTGGGGATGTGGGTTAAAAACAACTTCCACCACGCACGTAGAAGAGAGTAGGGATCCTCCCAAGTAGACGTATATCAGTGACAGAAATTGAACAGAACATCAGGCCGAGATGACTTCACTAGCAAATGCTATCGAACACTTAAGAGGGAGAAAGGCCAGTTCTACTCAAATTCTTTCAGAAAGTTACAGTTAAGGAAACACTTTCTAAATCATTCTTTGAATTCCATATCACCCTGATACCAGACATCCTTCATAATCAAGTACATAATATTTTTAAAATATGTAATGATGCTAATACCTTATGATCAATTGGAATTTTTTCCAAAAATGTAGGATTAGACTTATACAAAACTATAATTCAGTATATTAATAAACTAAAAGAAGAAGAAAAGATGATCATCTCCACAAGGACTTACCCAAAAAAACCTGCGTCTGACACACTCCAATGTCCATTGCTAATGACAACACTCGGCAAACTAAGGGTGCACATGAACACCCTCAACTCGATTTTTTTAAAGAGTATATATCAAAACCTGGCAGCACCATCCTGAAAGGTAATAGATGGGGGGCTTTGTTTCTTAGGTCAGGAACAAGACCAGGCTGCTCCTGTGACTGTCCCACATGTTCCGCTGTGTTCTAGACATGTCAAGTGTGAGCGGGCGGAAGAAACCTTAAGGAACACACAAAACAGCTACAAGAAGAGGGGAATTTACCAAACTTTCAAAATACAACAAAAACACATGAAAATCACCACACTTCTGTATACCAACAGTAAGCAGCAGCTTGTGCTGGGAAAATATGATAGGAATTAGGAGTAACCTTCCTTCACACTGAAAACTGTAAAATAAGGCCAGGGATTTAGCTCAGTGGTTCTGGCATTTGCCTCACAAGCACTAGGTCCTGAGTTTCATTTCTAGTAAAAAAAAAAAAACTATAAATAGAAAGATAAAGCTCTTTTATGGATCAAACTTGTTTTAAAATGAAAATTCTCTCCAGATTTTTCTATAGAAGCAATGTAATCACAATGTAAGTCCCAAGAAGCTTTTTTTCCCTAACAATTGACAAATTGACCTTAAACTAATGTTGAAATATAAAGAATCTAGAAAAACTACATCAACCTGGAAAGAAGAGAACAAACATGAAGGACTAACACTAACTGCTGTCATGAATAAAGTAAAACTACAGTAGCACACATGAGGTAGTGATGATGCATAAGTACACAAAGTGATGGGACAGAAGAAAGGGTTCAGATTTAGATCCACACCTATTGCACAATTGATTTTACAAAGGCACAAAGTCATTTGCTGAAAGTCCAGATGCTGCTGAGACATTCATTATACATATGCAAAAAAGTATAATTCATACTTTTCAGTCCAGGCAAAAATTAGCTCAATGTAGATCTTAGACCTACAAGTAAATCCTATAAGCTAAAGCACCAAAGAAAAAAATATGCAGTCAAGTCTTCATGACTTTAAGGAAAATATTTTCTAAATAAGACAGAGAAAGAACAAGTTGATAAAGTGGACTTCATCAAATCCAAGATTTCTGCTTTTTTAAAGAGACAACAAAGAGAATTTTAAACTTCACAAAAGAATCAAAATGGCTATTTTTGTTTGCTTGATCCTTTATTACAAAGCTAAACATACTCTTACTATACAACTAAGCAATTCTTCTTCTTGATATTGACCCATATGAGTTGAAAATTTATGTCCACATTAAAACCAGTGTACAAATATTTATAGCAACTCTATTCATAATTGTTAAAACTTGGAAGCAACCAAAGTATTTTCCAGAAGGTGAATGTGGTAGTCATATAAGGAAAGTGGCAGCAATACAAGGAGATGACCTATTGAGCCACAGCAGGAACCTTGAATATATAGATGGGTGAAAGAAGCCATGTGAAAATCCTACATGTGTATGGTCTCAATAGTGTATTGCTCTGTGGAAAAGGCAGAACTGTGGCGACAGTGAGATAGTAGTTGTCAGAAGTTGGGGTGTAAGGAGAAACAATGAAACCCAGAGGTTTTCAGGGCAGTGGTACTGCTCTGTGGGATGCCCTAATGGCGGACACACATCATCGTATACTGTCCAGACCTGCAGGGCACACATCACCGAAGCTGAGCACAAGTGTAAACTATGGGCTGTAGTTAATAATAATGTAATGTTCACAATAATAATAATACTTCCCTCAATTATAACAAACATGCTGCATTAATGCAAGATGTGAATATTATAGGAAACAGGAAGACTGAGTAGAAGAGAACTTTTTTTTTTTTTTTTTTTTTTAGGTTTTTTTGAGACAGGTTCTCGCTTTGTGGTTCAGGTTGGCCCTGAGTTCAGCCTCAAACTCACATCACCGCAATACTCCTGCCTCTGCCTCCCGAGTGCTGGGATTACAGGCGTGAGCCACCACGCCCGGCACTGTGGTATGTGGTACTGGTTGCTGCTGGGTGTGAGTCTCCACGTCCAGTATTGTATGTGGTTACTGGGGGATTGAACCCGGGTCCTTGCGCTTGAAAGACAGGCACCAGAACCACTGAGCTAAATCCCCGGCCCAAGTAGAAGAGAAGTTAATATGCACTTTCCACTCAATTTTTCTGTAGACCTAAAACTGTGATCAAAATACTGTATACTGAACAACAACACAAGACAAGCTACAGACTGGCAGAAGATCTTTGCAGAGGGTATGCCTTGTACCAGATAACACATATATAAAGTTTAAAAATAAAATCAGAATTAAAAGCTAAAAAGAACAAGATATCAGATATTTCAGCAATGCAGAAATGGAAAATAAGCATATGAAAAATACTCATCTCCAGGAGTAGAGAAACAAGTCAAAATCACAAATGAAGACATACTCCTGTAGATACCAAAAATCCAAGAGAATGACTGTGGCAATTGTTGGTAAACATATGAAGCAAGCAGAACTCTGCCACAGTACTGGTGGGAGTGAAAAGTGCTTAAAAATACTTTGGAAAACTGTTTGGCAATTTGTTTAAAAATTAAATCTATACTCACATATGAGCCAGACATTCCACTCCTAGGTATTTATCCAAGAAAAAGAAAGCATGTGCCCACAAAAAAATATTTGTGTGCAAATATTTATAGCAATTTGATTATAATCCAAAAACTGAAAATAAAAATATTCATCAATAGATGAATGGATAGTCAGAACTCAAGGGAAAAAAAGAGAACTATTGTTATACAGAACAAGTCCCATGGTATTTATGCAGAATGAACAAAATCACGGGGGAGGAGTATGGACTAAATTTTCCAATCGTATAGAATTCCATAAAATGAGAACAAATTTAATGTAGCATCACACAGCCAGTAGTTGTCTGGTGTGAGTGAAGAGGGGTGGAATCAGAAGGAACCACCGCAAAGACTACATTCACCACTTCCTCCCAGTGATGGCGCGCAGGTGTGCAGATCCACCAACATCGAGAGTACCGGCCACTCCACCTGTGATCAGTGTGAGATAGAGAACTCACTATTTTGCTACATTGCCCAAGCTGGGCTTGAACATGGATCTTCCTCCTGCCTCAGCTGCCCAGGAGGCTTTGGGTGCAGGTGTGCACCACTGCACCTGGCTAGTAGCTGTGTTTTTAACTTCCGGTGGTCAGCAGTTGGTGACCAGTCCAATAAGCATGGCGTATTCCTTGTTTGATCAAGCCTTGGCTTCACTCTGCAGTCTTATATGCTGGAATCATTCATACATGTGCAGGTAGGTGTCAGCTATCCTCAAAAGGAATCTGTTTGTATCAAATTTTAAAATGCCAGGAATGTAGCAGTAATAGGACATAGTTAGAGTAAGCGTGGAGCCACCTGGGTTGCCCCTGGTGTGGCTGTCCTAGCAGGACAGGTGTGGCTCACTTCCTTTCTCAACAGGCTGGCACCTTGGTGACCAGGCCTCTTAAATGTGACTTCTGGGAGTTGTCTCTAATTACATGCAGACTAACTCTTCCAATTCACATTTATTATTCCCCTGCTGGTTTTTTGAATCAAAGCCCTGCTCGGGTAGGAATTTTGTAAGCAGGAACAAAGAGTAACACCTATGAACTCTCTGCTTTTCAAAATCCCCATACTGTCTGAGGATGTTCTCTGCAGAAAACCTAAATGACAGGCTACTTCCTGTTAAAAAATACTTCCCAAAAACTGGCTCCAAATTGGCTTGCCCAGATTGGCTCCCACTATGCATAGAATTTGAGCAGTACTAATAAAACATTACAGAGGAAGAAAGAAAAAGAGATTCACATTCTATGCTGATACCTTGGTCATTTTGCCTTGTCAGCCACAGACACATAATCAACCTTTCCCATAAAACTATGCAGCAATATCTTGGCAGCAAAGTAATCAATCTTCCTTACCTAGACTAAAATTAATTTAAATAACACAACTTTTATAATGTTAATTATCTTACAGGGCAAGCATGATTTCTTTCTAAAAAGAGAACAATAAACATAATTTAAACTTTTCCTGAAGAATTATGTTTATTGAATACAATACATGAAATAAATACAGTGAACAGTATTACATTCGTTCATTGGCTGTGGACCTGAAGGCTAAGTGATCACAAATTGGTTTGGATTATATGTAAAGCAAGTTAGTAATAAATAAGTAATAAAGTAAATGGCTTTAACAGCAAAGGCCTTGAGAAAATTATTTCTTAATATGTAAAGACCTTTTTATTCCACATTTGGGGGAAGGTCCCAGAAAGTTAGCATGTGGGAGGAGGGGTATGTAAGAAAAGGCAATAGCAAGGTAGATATGACCAAGGCATGTTACATGTATGTATGAAAATGAAGTGAAATAATTTTTAAATTAAAGAATAAGAGAGTTGACATGTATGAAGAGAACATTATCCAAAAATAAATAGAATACACTTAGGAATATAATATCAAAAATAATCTCCTAGGATTCTCAATAATTGTTTTTTTCATATGGCCATTTTTTTCCTTTTTTTTTTTTTAGGTTTTTTTGAGACAGGGTCTCGCTTTGTGGTTCAGGCTGGCCCTGAGCTCAGCCTCAAACTCACATCACAGCAATCCTCCTGCCTCTGCCTCCCGAGTGCTGGGATTACAGGCGTGAGCCACCACGCCCGGCCATATGGCCATTTTTTAAATCTTCATAATTGAGTCCAAAGCAATTAAGTCATACTTTCACTACTTCATGGCAGCACCCTCACTCAAAGACTACATGCTCACAAAAAAAGGAACTAAAGCCTTATAAATAATGTTAGAAACTTATTAAATACATCAGATCTGCAGAGACTGCTGTATGACTAGTGCCAACTTTGGTCAGTGCCTACAGCAGTACAGACTTGGTACGGTGTATGCTGGAAATTTAAAGGTAATGCATCTGATAAACAATCTGGGAAGTAATATTCACTATATTCAACACAATTATGATGAGATTATCTTACCACAAGGTAACACTAACCATGTTCCTGGTAATTTACACAGTCACCAGATGGTTCCTTAACGCAGTAGCCCACAATACCTCTGGATAAATGCAACCTAATGCAGGTGGGGAAAAGCTTGTTCTTATAAATAAAATTTTATTAGAACATGACATACCCACTGATTTATGTCTTGCCTACTGGTATAATTATTTTTGTACTACAGCAAAAGAACTGAGTAGATTGTTGTGGGCAATGATACATACCAATGATGGTAAACCTGTGAGAGACAATACCCACAATGCAATGCAAGTTCACTTATTTATCACAAAGTGCACTACAATTAAACCTACCTACTAGGATTTTAGTTTAGGAAAATAAACAACTCATACATTAATATCTTTTGTCTTAAAAAAAAAATAGCAGCCATGCCCAAGGTTTCCCCCCACTGATCTAGACTGTTGGTCCACAAAGCTGAAGTATTTACTATGACCCTTTAAGAAAAAGTTTTCTTACTCCTACTTCATCGTATAAATTGGAGACAACATTTTCCAAACCAGCATTTGGGACATATGGTCTGACAAATAGCAACATATTCCCAGGATAATGATTCATTCATCTGCTCAGTAAATCCTTACAAAGTGCTTGCTTTAGACACAAACTAGGGAGCAATGATAAATGAAGAAAATAATCATGTCCTTTAACACAAACACAAGATTTTAAATATTCAAAGTAAAGTTATAACTCTGATAAGTTTCATGAAAAAAATGATAATGCACCTGGAATTTTTTGTGAGAAATTGGCTGACAGGGCTGTGGAGCTGGCTTGGCCCACCCGGGACCCACTGGGAGTCTTGGGAGACTGACACCGAGGCAGGAGGACACCCTTCACAGATACAAGGCTTCGCTTTCAAGGCACTTCGATTGATTAACTGAGATCCAGTCAGATTATCTTGCATAATCTTCTTTCCTTAAAGTCAACTTAGTACATGCTTTAATCACATCTACAAATACTGCCATCGCGATCCTTGGATTAGTGTTCGATTGAATCACTAAGGACTGTAACAAAGCCAAGTAGCTACATCAAAAGACTGTCAGAATACTGAATTGCTTTTCATTTTCTGTAGTTTTCTTTCCCTTTATTTCACTTTGTATTATTTTTCTTAGAAATGTTTCCATTCTAGCAGTTCTATTTTGAGATAGAATTCACATACAATAAGAGTTACCCATTTTAAAGTACAAATTGATAAGATTTGGCAAATATACACAGGTCCACAATTTCACACGGTTGGATTTAAAGCATTATCATTGCTCTCAAAATTATCCCCTCTGGGGGCCGGGGAGTTAGCTCAGTGGTTCCGGCACCTGTCTCACAAGCGCAAGGACCTGGGTTCGATTCCCCGGTAACCACATAACAATACTGGGTTTGGAGACCCACACCCAGCAGCAACCAGTACCACATACCACAGTGCCGGGCATGGTGGCTCACGCCTGTAATCCCAGCACTCGGGAGGCAGAGGCAGGAGGATTGCTGTGATGTGAGTTTGAGGCTGAGCTCAGGGCCAGCCTGAACCACAAAGCGAGACCCTGTCTCCAAAAACCAAAAAAAAAAAAAAAAAAATTATCCCCTCTGTCCTCTTGATGTCAATTCCTGTCCTCACTTCCGTCTCTAGTAACCATTAATCTATTATCTAACACTCTAAATCAGCTTTGCTGGAATGTTATATGCATGGGATCATGCACCATGAGGTTTCCCACGCCCAGGTCTTAGCACTGTGTTCTTGAGAATCATCCATACCCTGAACATGTCAATCGGTCGTTCCTTTTCATTAGCCAATAATACTTCATGTGTAGAAATTCCACTTTTTATTGATTCAGCAGTCACTAAATGCTGAGCTGTTTCCATTTTGGGAGTAAATAGTAATAAAAGGAATATCCACATTCAACTGTTTGTGTAAGTGTTTCTTTTCACTTCATTTGAATTGACAGCTGGGGTAAAATTATTGTATGGACTTGTTTAGATTTTAAGCTGCTAAACTGTTTTCCAAAGTAGTTAAACCATTTTCATCATCCCACAAGCACTACGAGAAAGTCCCAGGTGTCCCCTGTCACTCACAAGTGGGTGGTCATCTTTGTAACTTCAGCTATTACATCTGTGGAATTTTAAAGTAATTTCCTTAGTGACCAAGGGTGGTCACATTTCATGTGCTTGTTAAAGTCTGCCTGTATCTCTAGAGAGTGGAGGATGACAGGAAAATGGGGAAAAAATGAGACTTAAGTTATTTCATATCCTGGTACAAATTTTCAGTGTTGATTATGATCATGATGTGTATATAAAATGTACCAATAAAATTAATGATTAAAAACAATCTGCAGGTATCATTTTTCAAAGTGGCTGCTCAACCCTTTTACCTACTTTTTGCACTTGGATTGCATACTTTATTATTGAGTAATAAGGTTTTAATGCAGTACAATCTTGGATTGTGAGTAGCTTGTTCTGCAAGTGTTCTGCAAGATGAGAGAAAATTTCCAATAAATTTAACTTGCTAATCAAGAGATGTCTTGCAACAAGAGTAGTATGTGACACAGAATGTCACATGATCACAAATGAGGTATTGGTCCCACCCTCTGTGGAACTGGAGTGATCATTTCCATCAGGGAGAAGTTATGAGAGTTCTTCTGTACAGGAAGAAGAGAAAAGTTCAGAGGGGTTAATTCCTCACTCCAAATGAGACTAGAAAGATATGAAAAATGTCAGAAACAGTGCAAAACTATAGAAAAGCAGCACCTACATAAGGCTGTAGCAATGCGAGCCATGAATCTGTGTACAATATGATGTCACACTTCTGGGGAACCTTCAAAAAGAGGCAAAAGCAAGTGTTGTTGGTAGGTTGCTTGTTAAAGCTAACATGAAAAGGTAAATATTCAACTGTGGTGATAGCAGTGATTCTCTTAGAGATAATGAATGTCATTCTATACAATAGCCCTCCTCTCTTGTCTCCATCACCCTAGGCATGAGGGTCTTCACAGGGAATCCAAGTTGGTTTAGATTTTATTTATGATTTTATATAATATTACAGTATTGTAATCATTTTATATGAATATTTTAGAATTCAAAACAAAGCATCTGAGTTTCCATTATTTCCTACAGGGAAATCCACTCTAATGTGTAAGTGCTTTGGATTACAAGCATGTTTTCAGAACAATTCAGGTTGCAAACCAAGGTTTTTCTGTGTATTCTTGATGTAAGTCTCCTGTCAGACTTGGACTTTTCTTTATATTTTAAAAATAGTATCATTCAGGGAACAGAAGTTTCAAATTCAGTGAGGTCCAATTTTTTAATATTATTTTGTGTGGCTTGTGCTCGTTATACCTTAAGAAATATGAAGCCAGCCCAAACTCATATGAATTTTCTCTTGTTTTTTTTCTAGAAGTTTTAAATTTTTCGGTCTTAGCATATACGTCTGTAGTATACTTCCATTTTTGTTGGTGCATAAGTTAAAACTCGAGGTGTTTTTAGCTTATTGTAGACGTTCACTTACTCAAGCACTATTTAAAAATAGTCAGACATGGGTCAGGAATTTAGCTCAGTGGTTCTGGCACCTGTCTTGCAAGCACAAGGGCCTGGGTTCGATCCCCGGTTAACTACATACAATACTGGGCATGGAGACTCATGCCTAGCAGCAGTCAGTACCACATACCACAGTGCCAGGCGTGGTGGCTCACGCCTGGAATCCCAGCACTCAGGAGGCAAAGGCAGGTGGATTGCTGTGATGTGAGTTTGAGGCTGAGCTCAGGGCCAGCCTGAACCACAAAGCGAGACCCTGTCTCAAAAAAAAAAAAAAAAGTCAGATATCTCTGTATCTTTGTAAAAAAAATCAGTTAATTACCTAAATATGAGTCTATTTCTAGATTTCTCAATTCTATTTTATTCATATATCTAAACATGTAAAACATGGCTTTATAATAACTTTCAAAATAGTGTGTACGGTATTCGTATTCAGTATGTTTGTCAGGTTTAGGCCTGTCATTTTCTATTTTGTTTTCCTTTTTTTCCCTATTCTTTGGAGACTTCTTTGTTTAAAATACTTCTTGGCATACAGTCTTAATTTTTACTTTTATCATCCTACTTATATTTCTTTGCCTTTTCCTTCCTTTTAATTGCTGATCACCTGATCAAAATATACATCTTTAACAAACTATAATTTTCTTCAGGCTAATATTGACTTACTCCAAATAAAATATAGAAACTTTGAGCTCTCTCAAATAACCCCCACTTACTGTATACATTACACATATATGCAGTTTAAGCCCTGTACTGCAGCAATACATGTCTTCTAAGTGAGCCTCTGCAAACACGTGCTCTTCAGCCTTATTACTTCTTGCTGTAGATCTGAATTACCATCTGGTGTCATTTTCATTCAGCCTGAGGGATTTCTTTCAACGATGTAGCACAGGTGTGTTACCAATAATTTATTTCAATGTTCTTTCTTTATTTAGAAATGTCTTAATTTTGCCTCCATTTATTTTAAGTCAAATTTCCTGAGCTATAATTTAGATATATTAAAAATAATCCTTTTTGTGCAGTTCTGAGTTTTGAAAGACACAACCGATTCTGTAATCATTGCCAAAAATCAATATAGAGTATTTCATTACACCATAGATTCTCTGAATAACTCTTTGTAATTAATCTCTTCCCATCCTTAAGCCTTGGCAATTATTGATCTCAGCGGATCCTATGGAGCCCTCTTTTCTGAGAATATCACAAAAGTGGAATGTACAGTTCACAGCAGTTCAAGACCTGCACTTCCAACTTGACATAAACATTTGAGACTCATCCATAGGCGATTTTGTTGTATGCCTAATTAGTATGCAACTGTATGGATGAGTACAGTTGTCTCACCCTCCGTTGATGAACATTTTTGGAGTGATACTAATTTGGGCTCTTACAAATAAAGTTGCTCGAAGGAAAATATGGATTCTTGTATGAGGATAAATTCTCATATCTTTGAGTAGGCAATAATAATGGGCTTACTAGGTCTTTGGGTAAATGAATTTTATTGTTAAATATGTAATTCATTTCTATTTAATTTTTTGTACAGCGCAAGATATAGATCCAGGTTCTTATTTTTAATATACAAATGTAAAATTATTCCATGACCATTTGTTGACAGAACTATGCTTTCTTCATTGACTTGCCTTTATGCACATGAGGAAAAAGGGGAGGGTAAATCGCAGGCATGACTTTTCCTAGAATTCACAGGGGAGGACATAAGCTTGGCCTACCAAACCCTGTCCTGGGAAGTTCTCAACAGAAATATCCTTCAGTCCAGAAATTCTTGTCTAACTCTCCAATCATGCTCTTCCCCAGACTCTCGGAGAATAGCATCCCTATGAAGAGGGAGTCACTGAATAAGAACACAAATGCTCCCACCCCTCCAACTGCCCGTCGCATTTCTTGAACTTGAGTCGACCTTAAGTTCAAGACTAGCCAGATGCTCATATTGGTCCTCAACCATTAGGTCGTTTAATGAAATGAAATTGGTTATCCCGAGGATGAGCTGTCTTGGGGTGGGGTTATGATGGTGCCAAAGTGCCAGACACACCTCCTATGACTGGCATCAGCCCATTGGATCAGTACCACACATGTACCCTCGCGCACATACACATACACACAACACACACACATACTACACATGCCTTTCTCAGAAACAAACACCCATTCTCAAGTTAACACTCACAGTTCCAGGTACACAAAAGAAACCACAGGGAGAAAGCCTTGACAGTCTGAAGTGCCTCCTCACAGCATTAAGGTGATTTCTGTGTGGGGATGTGCAGAATAAGAATGGCCGCACATCCGTCCTACACAGCTGCTGCCTGAGACCCCATGAAAGCACCATCTGATAATGACTTCAAGTCTCATCTGAAGGTCTTCCATCTCTGTAGTCATAGTGGGAAAGAAGGGAGCGGTACAGCCTTTTATTCCAGATTAAAATGCAGCATAATAACATTTAAATTCCACCTGAAGACGTTGCTTGACAAATTAAAGTCAATTGCTTGAGGGAGGTGGGGATTTCCTTTCACTTTGGTGTGTGCTTCTTTAAACTATGTTGTTTTTATAATTCGCTGGAAAACAGAGCTTTTTAAAAAATATCCACCAAGAATATTTTCCCTTCTAAAGCACTATGAATATTTGAACAGCCCAAACAATAGCTCGAAGTCCTTCGCTGTTCTCAGAATGTATCATTAAAGGTGAAGAAAGTAGATGATTTGGCTCATTTCAAAGAAAAAGCAAGACAACCCAGAATTCTCCACTTCTGAAATCCACTGATTTATGGCTAACACTGTTTCAAATCAGATTACATAGCACTGGCTGTGAAGTCAGTATCTGAAAGGAAAAAACATAAATCAGAAGAAAAATAAAAGCATAGGAAGATCATTTTATCCTTCCTCCAAGAGTTGAACAGCAGACAGTCTGGAGTCTGAGGTTTTCAACCACCACACCGTCTGAGCACATCCCTTGTCAGACTCAATCCTAGTTTCCAGGACCTTTGTGAGCCAGTAATGAGCACAAGTCTTTTCATGATGGGAGCCCAAGGTTGCTGGGCCCCTCAGCTCTAACCATTTATTTCACATTTTATTTTCCTTACAGACAGTTACCCAAAAGAATGGGGTTATTTTTCTTCCTCACTTTCTTTAAAATGAATATGTTCCAAAATTCTTTCAATTATTATAGGAAATTCATTTACCTGAATATATTAGGAAATAATTGTATTTTGAATGCCATTCTGCCTATGAGTTGAAAACTGTGGTCATACAAAGAAGCAGGAAGTGTGTCATATTTCTCACACTCTCAGGTATGAAAGCAAACAAGGCACAAATACATAAATTAAGCATCAGTGCATGCTTTTGAAGACTGCCCTATTATGAGAAAACATCTAGCTACTTCTGCAGCTGGGTGAATCTGACATTTCCCAAACACTCAGTGTTTCCAACATTACTATCATAAAATTCATTTCGTAGTGTCTCCTGATATTTGTAATTTCCTTTGTTTACTGCATTAGTCATTTCATAATTAAAGATTGATTCTGCCAGAACTTCTTCTGTTCCTGTCGAGACAACCAGATTATCTAGAGTTCCCACAATCCACTGAGAGTAAACTGTCCAAAATTAAAATAAATAGACTATAAACTTACACTGAAATGACAATGCTTTTAGAAGTCAAAATTTGGGACTTCCATTTCATAATAACTCAGGAGTGAAGTGCCAGTCAATATTTTGGTCTGAGAGGCCCTGACTGACTCCATGAAAAAAATAGATGAGTGTTTTTATTATTACTGTTTTGCCTACAAAAGCAGAAAACCTAATGGAGGAGGGACCCAGTCCTAATGTCCATTGCCTTCTTGAGAGTCATAGCCTTTCCTCCAGTTCTCTAATCTTAGCCTATTCTACTCAAGTCCCTTCGTGGAGGAGGACAGCAAAGACTTTCTTTGAGGAAGAAATCTAAAATGTCTCTACTATGTCCCACAGGAAAATGTATGGAGTCTGCCAAGTGCCTGCAGCAGAATCACAGAACAGACCTAGGCTTTGGGAATTAAGCCATCTTCTCTTCTTCTAACAGCTATTTTTCCCTGTAAAAGCAATCTCCTGCCTGATTAAGGGCTCTGGAAAATATAGTCTGTCCACCATGAATGACGAAGTGACTGTGAAACTCAAACCTCTCTACATGCCCTGGGTGTTATCTGTCCAACACTGAATGTTCATGGCATTTTATTACAAAATGAAAATGGCACTGGATCTGTTACCATCAGTTTGATCTTCTGCTGGGTTTGCCTGGGCTCATGGGGGCATGGTATGACTTTTTGGGGGTCCTCAGTGCAACAATACCAAATGCACAGACAAAATTAATCCAGTCAGAGCTGTAATGTATGAGAAATCTGCTTGAGCCAAGCTAACCCAATGGCCAAGACCACTGTGAAGTCCTCACCTTTTCTCCATTGGCACACACAGCTTCAATCTTCCAGAGTCACCACCTTTTCCATTGGCTCATAAGCTTTGCATATGCAAAATATATTCACATCCTTCCCAAATCTCACCCAATCATGACCTCACCCTTGCCACTCATGATCTCTTTATCTTTACTGAGAAGGAGACAGGGCTCCTAGAGACCAACAACTCTTAATCAGGAAAGCTAAAGGCTCAGGAAGTCTGTTCCCATACCACCGAGTATACCATGCTAAGAAAAGAAGATTACCACAATCAATATTCTCAGCTTTTAAAACATGTAATGAGGGATACATAGTACACAACAGTCATTTCTCCACACTCATGCTGACGTACAGACAGAAACATGTGGTCAGTTCTGAGAGCAGGAAATGTTACACAGACATGGTTTAAGTCTTTGTGGTTCTTCCCTTTGCTCCTGGAGGGATCTTTCCTTTCTGTAAGACACATGCTGTGTTTTCTCTCACCTGCTTGTCATCCACAGGGATTGAGGGCATCTTTGCATTTGGAGCAAACTACTCTGTCTTTCTCAGTTCAAGTTAGCAAATTCCTCTTAAAAACAGTGATTGGGATTTCCCCCTATGCCTCAAGCTAAAATAATAATTTCTTATAAGACAGTTTACATTTTCCTTGATGCCTCCTGTTGAATGCCTGAGAGATGATGCCCTAAAGATTCTCAAAATCCCTTTTGTCTCGCTGAGGAAGTGGTCGGGCATCACCTGAAACCTCCCAGGGGTCTCAAAGCCAAGGACAACAAAGGGGATCTCATCCCATTAACAAGCCTTTGTGCACCCAAAGAAACCACTGGCAGAGTGAAGACACCAACAATATGGGAAAGATCTTTACCAGCTGTTCTTCAGATAAAGTGCTACTATCTAGAGTATATAAAGAGCTTAAAAAATCAGCGTCCTAAATTTGAAGACTCATTTCAAAAATGGGCACCTGACATGAACAGATGCTTTTCAAAGGAAGAAATAAAAGCAGCCACGAAGCACAGGAAGTAATGCTCAAAATCACTGGTCGTTCGAGAGATGCAGATGAAAACAACACTGAGATTCCATCTCACTCCACAAAGAATGGCTGCTATTGTGAAATTAACCAGGCACAAATACTGGCGAGGCTGTGGGGAGGAAGGAATACTTCTCCACTGTTCGTGGGAGTGTAGTCTGGTGCAACCACTATGGAGATTCCTCAAAAATGAGAATTAGTGGTCCCATTTGACCCTGCGATTCTCTGCTAGGTATATACATGAAAGAATTAAAAGATCCATATCACAGTAACATACATGCAGCTCTTAGCAGCTCAGTTTGTGACAGCTAAATCTTAGAAACAATCCAAAGGTCCATTAACCTACAGACTGGATAAAGGTGTTATTTTCTAATAAAATGGAGTATTACTCTGCGATAAAGAATGATAAGTTTGAGTCATTTACACTCAAAGAAAAGATTAGGGGGCCGGGGAGTTAGCTCAGTGGTTCCGGCGCCTGTCTTATAAGCGCAAGGACCCGGGTTCGATTCCCCGGTAACCACATAACAATACTGGGTGTGGAGACCCACACCCAGCAGCAACCAGTACCACATACCACAGTGCCGGGCGTGGTGGCTCACGCCTGTAATCCCAGCACTTGGGAGGCAGAGGCAGGAGGATTGTGATGTGAGTTTGAGGCTGAGCTCAGGGCCAGCTTGAACCAC
>PVIR01018460.1:0-33371 GCA_004026965.1 Petromus typicus | reverse complement strand
TGCTATAAACATGGGTGCACATATGTCACTGTGATAAGAGTCTTTTAATTCTTTTGTGTATATACCTAGCAGGGCAATGGCCGGGTCAAATGGGACCATCAATCCTAGCTTTTTGAGGATTCTCCAAACTGATCTCCACAGGGGTTGTACGAGTCTACAGTCCCACCAACAGTGGAGAAGGGTTCCTTCTTCTCCGCACAGGCTTAAGTTTTTTATCAAGGACCATTTACACTGACACCCTCTGCCTCCTCGGTACCAGATTGTAGACTCTCAGAAAGAAACCTTGTTACTCTTACAAACTCGCTAGGCACAGTAAGCCATTCTGACCACTTGGAGGATAGGAAACTTTACCAACCAAATTCCTAGGCTCAAGATCACTCAGGGGGAAATATGGCAAGCCACCTTCTCTAAAGATGTGGTTTTAAATCTACTCTAGGAGCTCTTTCCTGCCCATTTCTCTGGATTTCCTCTTTGATTAGCAGAACTAACGTATATTTCTTAGAGAAGCTTTGTAGACTGTTCTTTATTCATGAAATAATTCTTAGAAAGTGATATAAACTTCATATAGGAGAAATTTCCTGGTAAAGAAAATTCATTGTGCTGGAGATGAAAATAAAGATAAACAGTGGGGGTGGGGGGAATAAGCCATGTCCACATAAACCTCCCAGTAGGACAATACTTTTAGGCCTCTAGCAGAATACACAGGTCCAGGATTGAGGAGAGGGATGTTACGAAGCTCAGTGGATGTGCTGTGAATAGGCACATTTCCAGCCAGGCATCATAATAGAGACACAGTCGTCTGGTTGTTGAACAATGTTCTTGACTTTGTGTGAAATGTTCTTGACTTTGTGTGACACAACTCCAGAATGGCCTCATCTTTCCTTGATCCATTATGATCATAGAGTTGTCTGAGGTTGGAGTGTGAAATTGTTTCCTTTAACTGGAGAATATCACAGGCTAGCTGTGAGTGCCAGGCTGGCGCCTGTCTCTCACAGATGACTTTTCCCTTTCTGATCGAAAAAAACCAAAAGACAAAGGTTAGAGCAGCAGTACCACGTATGACAGCTTGTTTCCACGGCCTTTGGTGACCTGCAGCTATGACAAGCTCCAGTGTCCAGGGAAATAATAATGAAAAGAATAGGTGCAATTGTGTTAATGAATTAAGTACTATTATGTAATTATTTAATAATAGCCACTCAATAAATGATCAGTATAGGTCAGGTATATAATATATTCTTTAAATACATAATCTCATTTTATCCTCTTAATAACTGTAAAATTGGTATTTTCTTTTCTGTCAGATAAGGAAATAGGTGCTCAGACAAATTAAGTGCTTTCCCTAAGGCCACTTATCCAGTAAGTAAGAGAGCCTGAATTTAAACGTAGACATCTGCCTGGCTCTGAAGCTACACTTGTCCCACCAGCCCACGCCTCCTTGACACAGAGGTGACCCCATGGAAGAGATGAGCATCAGAATAATGGCCATTATAATTATAATAATGGCTTATTCTAAGACACAGCAGGTATGTGGCAGATCCTGATCCCCACTCATTCACAGACACATAATAACAATAATAATAATAATAATAGTAAGCACCGGAAGAGATACTGTGCCATGCTGCTTGCTGAGACTAGTATTACCCCAAAGGGCACAGCAGCCGTGTGACACAGCCGAAATGTGTTCATGGACAGGAATTTCCACCACCACAAAATGTCATAGCCCACCGTAGGCCAGGCCTGGGCTGGTTACTGTCCCTCTGAGTTTCTGTTATAGCTCCAGCAAATGAGTCATTCCTGGAGTTCCCAGAGGGTAAGGTGGGCTTGGATCTAGTTTTTGTTTCTGCACAGCTGGCCAATTAATATGAAAAAGAGCGGCCCATTATTGATTAACTTTGTATTCTACACAACAGTGTCTTAATGAAGCTCAATACCTAAAGCTCCAAGGCTGGGGGTATGTAGGGGGGAGACTTTTAAGTAAAAGCAATGGTTAACCTTGTCATCTCCTCTGAAGTTCCGTGTTTCTTCATGAGGAGGGGACTCAGACACCTTTTTAAGTATCCCCCCAGGTCAGGAGTATTGTTTTTCTTTCAGTGGTCTGCTTTGTATTTAATTTACAACTGTTCTACCAATCTATTGAAATCTAGCCAAAGCATGATTCACTCATCCGCCTCAGTGTACTCAGTCCATAAATATGCACATATTAGAATATGTTCTCAGTGCATCCAGAGGAGTAACTGTACTCATATTTGAGCCTACTAAAGCAAGGTCCTCAAAGAAAAATAAGACACAGAACTAAAAGTTACTGGGTGCTGTGTTCCCTTCCTTAGTTTGCTGTAAAAAAACATGTATCAAAAAGTAGGAATCTGTAAGCAACAAAATCTATCATTCCCCAGGTCTGGAGGAGTCTGCAGACTCCCTCTGCCACCTGCAGAGAAACATTCCGTGCTTGTTCCTGGCTCATAGGTGCTGGCAGTCCCCGGCATTCCTTGGCTTGTGGCCGCAGCACTGTGATCTTTATCTGCTTTATCTAAAGGGTGGCATTCTCCCTGAGTGTCACTTGTCTTTCTATCAGGGCATTACTCGGGTTGGGTTAGGGTTTATCTTACTCCAGCATGACATCATCTTAATGAATTATATGAACAATATTATTTCCCAATAAGGTCTCATTCCAAGGTACTGGCCATTAGGACTTCAACATATATTTTTGGGAGAAAACTGTACATCCCCAACAGAGACCCAGTAAGTTTCAGGTACTGTCACTCAAAAGCCAGCCTCCTAGTAGGTTTGTACCTTTTTAGTGTCCTGTGAATCTATCAGAAGAAATTATTTTATTTTAAATTGTCACTCTCCATGCCAAGGCTCCAGAGCTCCTAAAGTTCCCTCTCTCCTCTCTGGTTCACGTCACCTCACGGCTGAGCAGTGACCGGTCAGGGCTCCAGCCCCCAGGTTCCTTCTAAGGCAGCCCCTCCCTAGAGACACGATACCATGAGGAAGATTCCCGCGTGAAGCCATGGGTGTGGCCCTGCGCTTGGCTCTTAACAGCAAGGCTCCGTGTGTGTGTGTGTGTGTCTGTGTGTGTGTGTGTGTGTGTGTGTGTGTGTGTGTATGTGCGCGCGCATGCCTGTGTGCTGACCTAAGCATGTGTTGGTGTGGAGACTATGCACATGTGTGCAATGGCAAGTATAAAGTACAGGTTCATGTAACACCATGTGAGTGAATGATGTCAGTGTGATTGTGTTAGCGTAGAACATATGTGTGGCAGTGCATGAGGAACACAGAGCAATCCTGTATGCGTTTGAATGTATACGAAGGTGTATTTCTGTGAGTCTGTGCATGAGTGGGGATCAGGATCTGCCACATACCTGCTGTGTTTTAGAGTAAACCAAAAAGCAAAGGTGAAGTCTCTCTTCCCATTAAAATGGGGAGTGGAACTTTGGGGGCTGGTTTTCTTTTTAGCTTAAAAAATAGTGGCATCATCCAGTTAGTGGTTGTTAATTAGGAGCAGGTCCCCAAGAAGCAGCTGCTTCGCAGCTCCAATAAATCACTCATTAACTGTCCGTGGCTGCTGCCTCAAGTCAGCTGAGCTGAAGCAGCAGCTCTTCAGAGCAGGCCAGGGCCTGGCTCTGCAGATCTGTCAGCAAAGAGAAGATCCGTGTCTCCCAGGCCCTGTCCTGGTGAGAGCGTCCCCTGCCACCTCAGACAGGACAAGGAGGGGCCGAGCCTCTGCTCCCTGATTCATGGATTTAAATCCAAGTCCCTCTGAATTAAGTACCACCCAGACTCAGCCCTTCCTGGCCTCGCTGGCCTCCCCTCACAGCACTCTGCCTGCCCAGGCGCCCGCCCCACTGCTTCTTAGCTTTGCACACACCTGTGCCTCCCGCAGCCATGAGCTCAGCCCCAGCCAACTTTCTCACCAACACAAAGCCACCAGCAATGTTGCAAAGTATTGATTTTAGCTAAAACAGCCATAGACTTGGGGAGGAGGGGGGGGAATAACTGCCTAATGGGCATGGAGACTCTCTCTGGGGTGTTAAAAATGCTTTGGAATCCAGACGTGGTGAAAGTACAATTCAAGATGCCTGAATCGCACTTGTTCAAGAGATTCAGGTGGATGAGACGGAACAGCATAGGAACACAAGCCTGTCTGCTGCAGGCCATTCCTGTCTTCCTCCTGCTGTGAGGCCCGGCTCTCACAAGATGATTTAAACCTAACACAGCTAGAAACAGCAGAAACAGTTTCCTTGGCAGACAGACCCCAGGACTGTTCCTCTGCCTCGCTTGTTCCAGAGCCCTACCCCTCCCCCCCCACAGGCTCTCTGACTTCCGGCTCCCACCGCCCTTCATTCTCAGCATTGCACATACAGTCATCTTTCTCACCCAATTAGCTAGATGCTCCTTGCTAGACATTTTTAGTGGTGCCCTGGCCTTCTTGCGAAGCCATAATTTTAGACACCTGTGACTTTAGAATGACTTTTTTTGTTTGTATTTGTTTTTGAAAATATGTAGAATCCATCCCGAATTCACAGACTCTGCTGTGCTTAATGGACACATGTTGAAAGATCTGAGGATACTTACTGGATATTTACACCACACATAAAGAAAGAGCGGTCTAATGAGACCACTCTTTAATCCAGGATAGGGGGCAGTCGTGAGAGAGCTGTTAGAAGCCTTTGAGTAGGGGAGCTCAAGAATCCCCATCCTTGGGACCAAATCCAGATGTACCCCTGGAAGCATGAAGTTCAAAGGCAGTAGGATTATGGCTTGGTAGAAAACTGGCAAATATGTGGCACCAGTGCCCTTCCTCCAGACACCCAGGCATAGCCCAAGGTCCAGATGCAGTTTTGGTTGGCACCAGTACTGGGGTACTTCAGAGAGGGCAATCCAAATCCTAAATGCTGCCTCTGGGTCCAAAAGGAGGTAAGCAGAGCACTGTGGGAGACAGAGCTATTGGGGTGGCTCCCTGATTTTAACGATAGATCTCATATCTAGGCGTATTTGTTCATCCTTTCTTGATTCATTTGTTCATCAGATATTTATGGCAACCCTTGTATTTCTTGGCTCTGTCTCAGTGATTTCAATCAGAAATAAGTATATATTAATAGCTGAACTGACAACAAATGGCTAATGTGTGTCTCAGTAATTAACACTCCTAGTGTATTAGTAGTGACTCTAGTTTCTTGTATTATTTACCTGTCATGCTTGGCTCCCTTTAATTTCTCCAGGTTGAAGGGAATTGAGGCTTCACTGCCTTGTAGCTACCTATCTGAAGCCAGTGGCATTTTTGCTGCTTTCTCAGCTCCCACGTCTGTCTTAGCCATGTGGCCCCAGGTAAATGTAGTGAGCAGGGAAACACATTCTTCCTGTGTTCCCACAAGCAGTGAATGGCTCTGGTGAGCACCTGAAGTGTCTTCACAGTCTGGAAGAGTGCGGGGCTAGGGCAGCAGCAGGTAGAACACCCCCAGTGAATGTGCTGGGGAGGAGGAGGAGCTGTGATGTCAGCTCTCAGAGGGGGAAGGCGCTGACCGCCATCTTCCAGGGGTGGGTACCGCACACTAGCGAGATTAGTAACTAAACAGAGGCAGGCAGCGGGAGTGAAAGTGGTTTGAGACCCGGGTTTGATTGGGCAAGTGCTTCATCTCCACAGGAAGATATAATCAAAAGAATCAAATAGAGTAAACTATCAACAGCAGAAAGTTCTTGATCCTAGTTCTGAAGACTGGGAAGTCCATGATGGAGAAGGCACTAGACTGGATGTCTGCTGAGAACCCACTTTGGTTTCCCAGATGGCACCTTCTTTGTCCTTCCTCACATGTTTGAGGAGGGTGAACAAGCTCCTTGAGCTGCTTTTCTAAGAGCACTAATCCCAGTCAGAGGACAGAGCCCTCACAGCCCATCACCTGTGCAAGGCAGAAGGCTGTGCCTCTTAACACAACCCCACCAGGATTTAGGTTCCAACATGTGTTCTTTGAGGGGACACAAATAGAGCAGCTTGCAGGGCAGTTGTGGATATCTTGAGGAAACGCTGGAGGACAATTGCAGAGGAACGTAATAAACGGAGGCCTGGATGTTGTTGAGTCTGAAGTACCGAGGGATCCTCTAAATCGAAGTGTCCGTGAAGCCCTTGGATATTGGGACCTGAAGCTTAGAGGAGAGTCTTCCTACCTTTCCTGAGTGTCTAAAAATGAAAGGGGGGAAGGTCACCACTGGAGAAAATAGGCCTTTCCTCTGGGGATCTCAAATTACACATTTGTTGGTACCAAAATTGCTTTTTAAATTGTGCCTCAATCTGTGCGTTTTCAAAATGGAATCATTTCCTGCTTAGTGTTGGCCTAAGACCTGTTCCTTTGGGCTGAGGGAAACCACAGATGTCTGGGCTGCTGCAGTCCCCATCATGGTGGCACCAAGCAACTGTCATTAAAGACCCCCAGTCCCTAGAGGACTGGCACATGTTTGTTTGGCCTGGCACCCAGGTGTGCAGCAAATGGTTCTTGAACAAATGAATGAATTAACTACAAGCTATTCAAAAACTGTCAGGTCCCTTGTGAGAACATAAATAGTACTTCCATTTTCCAGAAGCTTTTAATAAATTATAACTCAGCAAATTAAAATAAACATTTGTTTTAACTTCTACTAACCAAGTCTCTGGAGGGCTGGACACCTTTTCATCTTCAAAGTGCTTTCAAAATTCGAGCTGGCTTCCCAAAAGGCCCTCTGTGGATGTGGTAGACTGTAAACAGATACAGAACTGTATTAACATTCAGTAGCAAAGATGCCTTGGGCCAATTTTTTAAAGTACCTTCTCCAGAAGGAAAAATAAATTGTTTCTTCAGTTTTTTTGAGAGTCTTCCACGTGCCAAGAGTGGTGCCATGGCCTCTCAGTACCGGTGGTGGCACTCTCTCTGTGGTCCTGTGAGGTAGAGATTCCCCTTCCCGCTTTACAGATAAGAAATCAGAGGCTCAGAGGAGCAAAGTGACAGGCCAGGGACACACAGCAGTGAGAGGATGAACCAAGAACCTCTCCTAAATTCTTTTAATGTCTCATTGCTGACTTGTACTTTGCTTTGTCATTTTGCAACATTTGGTCTGCAGATTATCTGTGTTAGAGACATGGTACGGAGTGAATCCTGGCTCCACTTGAGACTTTTTGAATGAAACTCTGGAAAGAGAAGCTTGGGAATCTGCATTTTAAATACATTTCCCAGGTACTTTCTATGTTTGCTTCGATTGGATCACTTACACTTCAGAACCATAGTGCATTTCTAAAATAAGTTTTTGTCTAACACGATGAGAAGAAACAAAGGGGAAATAACGAGGTCCCAATATCTTGGGCCTGTGCTGAGCTTGGCAGCTCAGCCTTCTACAGACTGCACAGCAGCGTCCACCTCCCCCTGCCACTGTGGGCTGTGCCGGCCAAGATGGAAAGCTTCCTCTGTTCCCTGCACTGCGTGGCAAGCTGGGGTGGATGTTTTCTCTCCACTCCATATGGATTTTGCAATTAACTCACTAGAAAAGTAAATCACAGGGTGCCTGGAATAATAAGTGCCTCGAACACCAGGCCTCAGCCAAGTCGATTGGGACCGGATCCAGAGCATGACTCAGACTGCTGGGCTGGTGCTGGAAGAAGGCAGGAGGCCTCAGGCTGGTCGTCCCAGAGGCCGGACAAAGGCCAGGAAGAAGCAGGAGCAGAGGCCCCTCTGGGTGAGGCTGACCACCTCTTCAGTATGTCCAGCATATGCCCAGGCTTTTGCATTTTTTCTTTCATCAATTCTCCATAGTTCTTTCAGGTCATATTTTCATTCACATCTTACAGAAAGAAAAAAAAAATTGAAGCTTTGAAAGGCAATTTTGCTCCCTAACTTTTAGCCTCTCCAAGAAGCTCTTACTACTGCCTCATGCCTCCTGTCACCTTTTCTTTGTCTGAGCAGCTGGTGTGGAGAGAGCCCTTTACAAAACTAGTGATGGCGAGTAACAGTACTAGCTGATCTTGGGAAGCCTGGGGCTGTTCGTAGGTGGCGGGGCTGGTGTGAGTACTGAGCCTGAAGTTTTACATATAAGTACTTCAGACCCTGCCTGGGACATCATAAGCAACTGAAATGTCAGTTCCCTTTTCATCTCCATTTGGTTTCCTAAACCATCTCCTGTCCTGAGACCAGTGATGCCCCCTAGAGGTGTACCAAGCTAGCACAAGGAGTTTGAGGGGCTAGAAGGAGGACAAGGGGATTGGGGGTTCTAGGTCAAAAACACTGCATAGGCTGTCTTCTTATTTCTTAGTGGGCCAGTTCTGGCTTCATTTTCATTTCTGAAAGACGGAATCTGATTGGCTGAACCTAACTTTAGTAGTGCGCTGTTTCATAGCAGGAGCAGAGTCGCATCACATGTGTGGCTGGCTGGCTCGTCTCTCTGAGGCCTGTCACAAGCTGTCTGCTTCTGAAGGGGCTCTGGGAAAACATGTACAAAAGGGGCTCTTTGTCCTCCCAGGCCTTCTCTGTATTTTGCCTCATGAAGATAGATTTTCCCTTGTCTGTCTTTTCCTTCCTTTCACAGAGCCTATACTTAGTTCTCAGTAAGACTTCTGTGGTTAAGAGGAGGAAACCAGGGACACAGAGGTCCTGTCTGCTCTAGCTGGCTGTAGGCTTTCACAGAAAGCACCAGTGAAGGTGTGGGAACCCTGCCACTGCTGTCCGATGGGCTTCTTTCACATGAAGCTCCACTTGGGACCATGTGCAGGGCCTGACACACACACACACACACACACCTGTGACTACCATAGCCACATGCTACAAGGCAGAAATGGCTTGCTTTCTTTTCTCTTCTTTTATTTTTTGTTTTTCCTTTTACCTCCAAAGCCTAAAAAATCAAATGGGCCTCTTTCTGCTTCTCATAGCTTCCTGAGCAATAAAGATTCTAAAATATGAGCCAGGCTGACAGCTCTGTTGATGTATAAGGAATGCAGGGCTGGGATCCTTCCTCTGTTTGGTGGTATCACTCAGCCATCACCACAGTGTGAAAACCCTTTTGGGGCTGGAAGCAGATAAATGGGCATGATTCAGCAGGCACTGAGAACAGATATGGGAAAGAAGATACTCCAGCTCTTGGTGGGGTTGATTGTTGCTCCTTTGCGTAGCTAGAAAACTGGGCAAAGGGTACAGGACTTAAAAAGCAGATACAACTAGTTCAGCTGGAAGGGTGGAATCCCACTTCCTCTACAATCATACTGTTCCATAGAACTTTCCAAAATGACAGAAATGTTCTATATCCTCACACACCCTGAGGAGCCATTTGTCAGGTATAATTATTGAGCCCATGTAATATAGCTAATGTAAATAAGTCAGTGGATTGTTATTTTTAATATATTTAATTTTACTCTTAGATTCAAATAACCATACTATTGTGGCTGGTGGCCTCCATATTGAATTGTGCGGCTCTGAAATCAAGGAATTTTCTTTCAGCTCTAATTGCGCTTGTTCCCACTGCCTAGTACTTCTGGTTCCATGGGTTCTAGAATCTAAATGAATGAGTGGGTCAACACTTTGGTGCTTAAGCAGAGACGGTGTTGCGTGCAAGGTAAGCACACAGGATCTAGAGCTTATCAGACCTGAATGTTAAGTCTGACTCCAACATTTATTTATTTCTGTAACTGTGAGACTGTTCCTAGCATCTTGAAGCCTTTCTCTTATATAAAACAACTACAGTTCCTACCTTCTTCATAAAGGAATAAATGAGTTGGCATATACAGGGTGATTAACATAGCGCCTGGCATGTAACAAGCCCCTTGATAAGTAGCAGGTTCACGGAAAAGACCGAGAAAGTAGCAACCAGCCTTCCTGACAAGCAGACTGTGGCATTCCGAACAGACAGAAACAATTGCTCTGAACAAAACCTCTCTATCAGCATGTTCAGGACATAACTATGCTCAGGATATGACCAGAAGAGTGACCATACATCGACCTCTTTTATGACAGTGGCCCTTTTTGGCCAAACTGCTATTTCTACACTAATTGTAAAGTCTAGCCCCACCTTAATCCTCCCTCCTAAATAAAAATACTTATTCATTCATTTTTCTTTCTTCTTAAAAACATACAATCCAAAGCTAGACTTGCCTCAGTGATTTTCTTGTGAATCATCCAATATAAATCCAAACTGTTAAAAGGGTCACACACACACACACACACACACACACACCCCTCTGAGGTCCCACGTAGGTGTATTCTCCTTTTTTTCAGCCAGCTAAATACACTCAACATTGTTATGACTGCAACTGGGACCCTGGCAGTCTCTGGACAGTCAGTGGACACCATCAGAAGTTTCAGATCTCACCTGGTGACATATGAAGGCAGAGCAGTCATGAGATAGCCCAGCACAAACACACACTGGTTCTTTGTCTTCTTGTGAGGCTCAACTTCCTGCTACCTCCCTACCGTGTTAAACTCCTACACAGTCCTAAGTCTGGCACTTCCTAGGCTAGGACTGAACATGTATAGTTAGTGGCCAGAGCTGGGGGCCTTCACTGCCTCCTCCAGAAGGTTTCTGTGGTATTACAGCTAGAAAAACACCAGAAAGAGCCTAGATGCTTGTGTGTTTGACGTAGCCTCCTTCTTCGCTCACCAAAGGGACAGGTGCCACCTCCAACTCTAATCAGTGTCTAAAGAAACAGGAAGGCCCGTGAGCAAGGTTAGGTCCATGTATCCAGAGGGCATCAGAAAGTCACATGTGTGCTGGAACTTTTGCACATGAAGAAGGTGAGAAAGAGCAGCTCATCTGGTTGATGATGGTATAGAAACTCCAAAACCCCAAAGGAGCAGTTTTGGGGATAAGGTGTAGGGCTTGAAGAGTTGAAATTGTAGATGTGATGAGTCTGAAGCACCCAAAGGACATCTCATCTGAGATGATCACTAGATGCCTGGAGCCGAATCAGAGTCCTGGAAGCTTTGATTCAGACAGAAGTGATCACTCTCACCCTGATAACCATTCAGACTACCTTCAAGGGAAGCGATGCAGCATCTGTGCTAGAATGACTTGCCAGATGCTGTGACGGAGTAAAAATGGAACAGGTGTCCCACGTCGTTGTGACCGCTGACTTTCTTTGTCCAGGTTGGGCGTTGCCAGGCCACTGGCTGGGATGTTCTGGCCATCTTTCCCTGTTGTACTTCCCTTGGAGATGCCCCATAACAAAAATCGTCTTAGAACTGATGATGGTGACTGTCAAATCTTGGTTCTGATATGAAAGCCTTTCACTTTATTTCACCATACCAGTCATTTTCTAGTACTGTTGCTTTAATTTAATAAAAAAAAAAATACTTGTTCTGATTCTATGCAGATCAAATCCATGAAAGATTTTGTTGTTTGTTTGGTTGGTTGGCTGGTTGGTTTATTTGAGACAGGATCTCACTCTATAGGCTGGTGTCAAATTTTCTGTCCTCCTGCCTCAGTCTCCTGAAAACTGGAATTAACAGGCAGGTTCCACTATGCATAGTGATAAAAGGTTTTTTAGAAGTATACATTAAGTTCCTTTAGCCTTTACATTTTTTCTTTGGATATCTTGATGGATATTAATGAAAACTGCGAAGAAGTATCCAATGGATTTCTTGGGAAGGTTTCCATTATTTTGGAGGAATGATAGTTACAGATAAATCACAGAAAAATGGTCTTTGCCTAACAGCAGAGAAAATTTAAGAACAAGTAGTAAGTTAGGGAAGGGTCTTTCCTAATAGGTTTGGACTTCAGCTATTCTCTAATAGCTGACAGTTAAAAAAAAAAAAAAGAAAGGAAGGAAAGAAGGAAGAAAGAAATATGATGTGCTTAACTGTAGAAACTCTAAGAAAATGTCTTCCAGGCTTGTCCCATTTCAGAAATCCTAGAACAGAAATCCCAGCTCTTTAATTCTCAGACTAGTATAAAAAGAGGGAAACTCTCACTGCCTCTCACGCACCCCAAAGATTGACGAGGAGACTGGGCATTGGATCATCCCCTACATCACTGCCCCATCACCCTAACACGGGCCAAGGCCACTCTGAAGGACCAAGGGACTGTGATACAAGAACTTGCAGTGTTGTTGAGGACAGACAGCTTCCATTCAGCAACCTTCTTGCCTGCACAGCCCTAGGCCAGCTATCCTTGCTTCCTCAGATGAAGTGTGCAGATGCAGATGACTTATCAACCTGGACTGTCCCCTATCCAGTACCCTTTGTTATACTGAACTTGCGTGTATTCTCCTTCCCTAACTTTTGTCTCCTTTTTCCAGGCTGTACCCATCATTCCAATGCACTTGCCCAAAGCAGTTGACCACTACAGCTAAACTTGGGTGTTTCAACCTTTCTAGCTGCCTTGGGCTTCTTCCCCCTCAAAGTTAACCCAGCCTAACTGCTGCTCAGCTAGTTTTTCTTTAAGCAAGAGTTTATGCCACATCTCTGGGAAGTTGGAGGTTATATATATATTTTTTCCCTCATGAATGTTTCTCTATGCGGAAGAAACTCCACAGTAAGTTCCCTCTTGTTTTTGGACTCAGCAACCCAGGTAACTTCATATCCACTTCCTCAAAACCTCAAGGAAGACTTATACATTGGGCTTTGTTCTGTTCAACCAAGCAAGGCTGGTAAGCAAGTGAGTAGGGTATGTAGGAGAAGTACTTATCTTGGTGGTTCTACAAACTAAGAAAATAAACACCTGGCTTGGCAAGTGGGTGGCCTATTACCTTCTCTCCTGAGTGTTCCAGAGCCCTACAGCATGAGCTCATTGCAAATGCAGAATCTCAGACCCATTCCCAACCTTTTGGCTCCCCAAATGCTTCAGACATAGACAGAAGTTCAGCCACTACCCTTTGACTTTTAAGAAAGTTGATTGCAGAAGAAATGCTAAGTCTAGTACTTTCAAATGATGATTCAAAGGCCTTGAGAATTCAAACTGTGGGACTAAGGTCACATTTTATATTTTTAAGCATCAATGACTGACTAGGAAATAGACACAAATAGCAAAATGTCTGTAAATACAACTTTTAACAGTGGTTTCCTTGGGAGATGAGTGGGAAGGATGGGGCAGGAAGGAGTGAAGGAAGACTTCCATTTGTATTCAAGTTATTTCTGTATTTCTGGAATCCAAATATATGAATACATTAGTATTATTTTTTAAAAACAGAATAAGAGGTTTTGGTAAGTGTAAGTTTAACAACACAGAAAAATAACTCCAGGAAGCCGCACAGGCATTTCTCTGAGCTTAAATTAAAGAGGAACATGTTTTTGTTAACAGGGTAGTGGTACAATTATAGATGATTTTATTGTTGTTTTGCTTCTTCTAAGGAGACATGAGTTAACATGGGGACAGCAGAAGTACATAGAGGTGTAGGATGCAGATGGCTAGCAGTGATGGTGAGCAAAGACTAAAATAAAATAAAAGATAAAATCAACAGATGAATGCTTGGATGTGGTCAGTGTTGTAGTCCAAGGCTGCACTGCATGCCAGCCACATGTCATGAATGATCTACAAAAGAAAAGTCACAACCATGGCACAGCTGAGGGAGCAGAGCTGGGAGAGCTCATCCCAGGTCCAAGGAGTGGACTGGTGTTTATTAACCTGACCTCATGACTTTATGCACCAGCAAAAGCAGTGTAGTGTGGAAATAAATACATAGGACTTAGGCCAACTCTGAGGGCTCAAGTCCCCCTTTAGTCTAGAGCAATGGTTTTCCACGTTTCTGGTGCTGCTGTCCCAGGGACTGTGATGCCCATGAGGACCTCAGACCTGTTAAAGGAGCCACTGGAATCCTGCTAAACACAGTGTGAAAATCAGCTTTAATGCAAAGGTTCCTAAAGCCCACCAAGATGAGTCCCCCAGAAGACCTGCGGACACAACTTTCGAGGAAGCTCTACGGACCTCCTCCTGCTGTGTCTGCTCTTAGAGATGTGCTACGCATGCCAGCACAGTCTTGCCCTGATGGCATACACATGTGCGTCTGACTTACTCACCCTGACCCTCTCTCGTTCTGCTTGACCACAAATGACATTTTGTCGAATCCCATTCTGATCTTGCAGATACAGTGCCCCAAAAGACAGTTTTTGTGATGCTATCTGAGGCCCCAGAGAGACCTAACATTTTTTTTAAAATTTAATTAAACTTTCACAATATTTTCTGCATGATGGCTTACAATTTCTTTTGGAACATTTTGTTCTTGGAGAAAAATTCTGGAGAGCTAAAAATGTCTGTAATTATACCCACAACGAAAGCGGGATCTCCAGCGCATGCCTTGGAGAGTTGGAGGTTAACAAGTATTACGCCTTTGGGAGGCATCAGAATAGCATCTGGTGGCTCCACTGACTGTGCTACAAATTACAAGGTCCTCTCCGCCTTGACATGCAATGAGAAAGGAGACATTGAACTTGAAAACTGACATCTGTAAGCAAGGCTGCCATTGTACGTTATTCAGGGTGGTAGTGTTTATTTTTAACTTTTCCATATACTGTACATAATTAAAGCTGCTTTGAAATCAGGTGTTCACAAGTGGGTCCAAAATGCCAAAACTTCTATAGCTGTAATAGCTAATGCCTCTATCTCACTTTGCAGTTTACAAAAATACCTTTAAGCACATATCTTAAGAACAGGTCCATGTGAACTGCATACTGTTTTCCCATGTTATAGAAATGGATTGAGAATATGCTCATGGACACCAGCATTATGACCGTATCTTGCTCTTTTCACTCTCCAATCTGTACTGATTCCATTACCTTAAATTGCCTCTAGTAGTTAATGATGATAAGAAACTCTAGATTTTCTGGAATAGACCTGATTCAGGGGAATTTTTAAACCAAGAGCAATTCATTAAGTGCTTAGTTGAATATAATTTATTTGTGTCTTTGGAAAACCTTTCAAATAAATAACTTTATAATCAGAAATATATAAATCAAGTCAAATGTCTCTATTTCTATGTACTCAGAAAATACACTTCTAACACACTGGTAGAAAAAGCAGAGCAAGGGACAGGTTGGTGAATCAATGGGGGGGGGGTGTTGTTGCTTTTGCAGTACTGAGGATTGAACTCGGGGCCTCATACAGGTCCTGAGCTGCATCCACAGCCTGAAAGTTTGTGCTTTGATGTCGTATAACCTTGAATCTTTGAGGAACCATTTCCTTAATAGTAAACTAGAGTAAAGGAGTGGGAAATACTAATATCCTTCCTCCAGGATCTGAAAGTACTTTTGTGGCTTCATCCCCAGTGCATATATCTCATTCTTCTGCTGGTGTTTACCTTCTTCCCTTTGGTTGCCAATTTTGCCTGCTTTACACTCAAGGAATTGGCTTTGACAAGTCCACAAGTATTCATGGAGTACATGTTCTACAACTACACACACCTGTGCCAAGAGCTAGGTACTGATCTTGGAGTCTAGTGAGAAAGGCAACCCAACAAGTCTGTCCCTATCATATCAGAGTGCTGGAAACATGCATGTGAGGGTTGGTGAGTGATGAAATAGTACAAATTTAGTTCTTCTTGAGGAGAGGGTTAGAAATGCCTCTAAGAGTAGGTAGGATAGAGACGAGTTGGTAGATGGAGGATAGAGACAGAGAGAATTCTGGCCCCTCGTCTCCACATGAGCCTCACTGCTACTGATTTTTTTCTGTAACAGTTACTTGAAATGAATCTGTCCCTGGTATGATCTCCCAGGACAAATGAAGAACAAATTTTCATCATCAAAATAAGTTTCAGGAGCCCAGGGGCTGGGGAAGAAATATCAGTGCTTATTTGTGCTACTAATCTTTTTATTTCCTACTACTGCCTTTCTTTAGACTACAGGGTTCAATGACTACTATGCACTTGTCTTAGTCTTTGGATCTTTGTATTCTCCCATTAATAATTAAGGACATCTTCAAACAACAGTTACCTTTCTAAGACAGGTTTAATTAGTCAGCCACAGGCTCCAATCAGACCCTTCTGGTGAGGTCTTGTTCCCTGACTAATGGTCATCCTCAGGTAAGCTTCACCTGATTACCTGAATAGTTGTGAACCTTTCCATAAGTTACATATCTGATCTTGCACCCTTCTCCTTTCTGGAGGTACTTTTTGGAAACCAGTGGCATTTCGTTATACAGCTCAGGGCTGGTAGTCTCCAGACTTGGATTCCAAGCCTTATCTGCCACTGGTTTGTCCTGTGACCCTGGAAATATCATTTTTCTCTTGGATATCATTTTCTTCACTTGCATTTCATGTTTTTGCCTTGGTGGACATGGGGTGCTGGTCTCCAGCTGGGCTGTCCAGTAGACTGTGTTCACACTGACCTTCCTCAGATCCCAAACTGTTACCAGGTTTGGGGATACTGGAATCTCCTTCTAGCGGTGGTTTCTAGATTCTTTCTGTTGTGAGCAAAGAATTGGCAGAGATAAGGGCAAAGATGGTAAAGTTTTACATTTATTAAAGGTAGGAAAAGAAACGTTAATCAGAAGAAATATGGGCCAGTTAAAAGTCAAAGAAGTACTGTATAGGGTAGGAGCAGACCACCATGAAATACAGTGGCCCAAAGCTCGGTGGTGGCTGTCTTTTTGTATCTCCCACTCCTCACGCTGATGTCACATCCAGGCCATCCTATCATATATCTGCACTCTTGAATTAGTTCCAAGTGAGGGACTTTGGAAAATGTTCTGCCTATGTATCTTAGAACTCTGTGATCCACAGGTCATGACACCCACTTTCCCAGCCAGTTTGCCAAGCCCAATATCCTGCCTCAGAACCACTTCTTTAGAAGAAAAAGAAGATGATAAAATATTTACTTTTCTATATCAGTGTTCAGTAAATCTTTAACGTTGGTAGTGATTTTAATTAAGGCTACCCCTGAAAGAAGCGTAGGATTAGAGACTAGAGCTCCCAGAACTTTCAATATTGACATTTTGGGCCTGGTACTTGTTGTAGAATCTGTCTTCTACACTGAAGTATGTTTACCAGAATTCTTGGCTAGATCCTACTAAATGACAGTAACACCTTCTCCAAGTTATGACATTTCCAAAGGTCCTCTGGGGAGCAAAGTAACCTGTTGAGCACCACTGTCCTAGAAGGAAAATAGAAACAATGCCCACACACTTTTCCTGGAACCAAGCGATACTAAGGTAGGATATGCCCCTGAACTATCTGTACCTGCCTCTAAACCACAGTAAACCTTTAACTTCTAACTTTGACCCATCCCACATTACTGTCTTCATGCATTCACTTAGAAAACTTCTGCTGCATGTGCACTGCATGCCTAGATTAATGCCAGAGTTTGAGAAAGCAGTGATCAGACCCTGCCTCTACTTATTCCTGAGACTGAATGCATGCTACCAGCTTCCTGGTCCTTCTGAGAATGTTCTTTTTTTCTAGTGATTGCCCACACTGGCTCTAAAACACTGAGCGTATACCCTGCCTTGCCCCTCATGTTGGGAATAGCCCATGGGAATTAGCCTTCAACCTTCAATTCTTCTTCCCCTAATGGATCTGTTGGGCCTCTTGGCTGGAAATGGTCTCTTCCTCACCCCGACTCCAAACTCTTTTCTTCTTTAGGCAGGCTTTTAGTCATATCAGTGAACAATTGCTGAGTTCCTCTTTTATACCAGGATTCATGTTCTCTGTACTCTTACATCTCTTTATTTTTAATTTAATTCAGTAAGTGCTTGAAGCCCCTGCTCTCTGTCAGTCACTGTGCTGGGTGATGAGGATGTAGATCTGAGTGAAACCAGGCTTGGTCCTGCATGGGGGGGCTTTCATCACATCATTAATCATCCCCATAAATGTCCCTCCACCCATCTTCCTACCTCCTTTCTGTCCATTCTTTCTCCTACTTTCTCTCTGTCTTTTACCTCTGTCTCTTTTTACCTCTGTCTCCTCTGGCTTTCTCTATGCTTTCACTCCATCCATAATCGGCAAAGTCCTTCCCTGGGAATGACTGCGAAGCTTCTCAGGGGTGATGGATCTCCATCAGATGCCTGTCTCCTCACTTCCTCCTGGTAGAATGACTGTCGTTAAAGGAGGTCTGTGGAGGCAGCTTGACAGGAGTTGGCTGCACCGGGTGATAACTAAGAAGGATCACTCCTTTCTGGGGATGGGAGAAGGCTATGAAGCCCATAAATCATCCACCTCGAGGCTGGTCTGAACAGCACATGGCTCCGCTCAGCTCAGTGTGCTGCTGGGGGAAATTCCAAGAAGCAGAGAGACTGAGAGCTGCAGCCCTGAGGACGAGCTGCCACATACTACTGTGGGACCCTCTCTCATCCTGGCCTGAAGGAAAATAGCTACCAAGCTTTGTTGGTGGCATGTCCAGCTGCAACATTTCTTTGGCTCTTTGCAGTCTCCTGTTTTGTTTGTTTTCAGGACTAGGCACTGGGTTCATGGGTGCATGTTAGGCAGGTGTTATATGGAGTCACATTCAAGTCCAGGTCTTTAGTTTTTTGAAGGCATTACAGCTTTCCTGTAGAGTCAGGCCAAAGTGGCTCTGAGTCTGGCATCTCAGCCAGGTGGTAGGATAAGGAACTTAAAATAAGGACTTGCAACCAAACTGGCTCCTCTGTCCGTGTTCCCTTATTCACCAGCTCCTTTCACTTCTTTGCACCTCACTGTGCCTCATATGAAATGAGGGTGATGCTAGGAGCTACACCTGGGTGCAAGGAGTCCAATAATGCTTGCAAATGGCTTGGCCCAGTGCCTGGCACATGAAGTACCCAGTAAATACCTCTCTAGGCCTCCTGATTTTTTTCCTATGGTTATATGACTGATTGCTGAATGTAAAAGTAGGCAGAATCTTGCTTTTTAACCCTGAGTGAATTCTGATTGCCTGCCATCAAAGAAGGTAAGGTTCTGCCTAATACCTTTTGCTAAATTCTTCCAAGGCCTAAAACCTCCCTTTCCCTTGGCTAGAGTAATACAGCTGTTCAACAGCTGTTAACTTACTCTGTTCAGCAGATCAAGTTCATTGTCAAGTGATATGATTTCTCCCAGTAAAGGACTTGGGGATTTCTCACAATGAAAACTCTTACCAAAGTGAACAGTGTTATTAATAGGAATTCCTGGAAAAGAGCCCACCTGGAAAGAGAAAGCTACTTGTCACAAAAACCAAATCACTCTTGTCCCATTTTATGCTCTCCCCCCGTCCTTTGTCCGAGAACTTCGAAGGTACTTTCTGCATTTAGATTAGAACTGCAAAGGCCCCTGTGGGAAGGAAACTGAGAGATGTCAGAGCCCAGTGTTGAGAAGTTCTAAATCACTCAGGCCTCTTGAGTCCTCTGCTCCCTGAGGGGCTCTTGGGTTTCCAAGACAGCCAAACATCTAAGATGAAATAGATTGCTGTATTTGGACGAGAACAATTTAATGATCCAGAAACTAGGGAACATAGAGGAGAAACTAAACCAGCTAACACTGCCCTCAGACAGAAGGCGATTGATTGAAGGTGTGAGATGCGGCGGTCCCAGGCAAAACAATCTGCTAACCCTTAAGAGCATGGGTTATTCAGCTCCCAGAAAATAAATTTGAAAGCAGTGGGGCTGGCAGGCAGAGGCAACCAGGAGAGAGAGACTGTGGTCCTGGGAAATGCCTGCGTAGTAAGGCAGTGCTAGTCTTTGAGACTCTCAAGGGCAGAACTTGCATTTAACCCACAGCTTCTAGTGAAGAGAGAGAGAAAATGCAACTTTTCAAGCTGGAGTGTGTGTATCCTTGGACCTGCACAGAGATCTTCAAGGAAGGCAAGGATGACCTGTATCTGTGAAGATATGAGGGGAAAATGTTTTTGTTTAAAAACAGGTGACTATGTTATGAAAGAAGATGCGAAATTAGAGTGAATTCATCTGAGGAAATTTGAGGATTTAATGAACTGACTACTTAAGACTGGCTTCTCTTAAGACTCTTAGGCACCGGTCATCAAACTTTTCAGATCATACTCATACCACCTGAGTGCTGGCTAAACTTGTACAATTCTGGGTCCCTCTCCAGAGACTCAGAACACTGAGTGCTAACGAGTGTCTCAAACCAGCCACACTCACTATGATCCAGCTCTGGGAAGGAGGGATTGCGGCTCCTCCACTGTTTAGGTTTGTGGTGGACCCTTTGGCAGCACACTCATATGCTCCCCAACACAGAGACACACCTTGCCCAGATGCCAGGCAACAACAGTATCACCGCGCTAACAGCTACTTTTTCCTATAGGATTGTCTTCCCTTGAAGGAACTGTCGTGCCCAGCCAAAGGTTCAGACCCATTTATGTAGGCAGCCAACCCAGCAACCCCTCTGTGGGAAAGGTGGGGGTGGAATGAATATTGTGCAAATACCAGCCTCCTTGCTCAGTCTGAGACAATGCAGGTAGGCTTCATGGCTCTTAGTGAAACCTGCCATAGCCTGCATTATATCTGCACTGCACTTCACCTTCCTCGTCTGCTTGGTCCTGTCCTCCTCCATACCCTGTTCATGAGAGAAGCTGCTCATGAGAGTAGGAACCTCCCTGCCTGACAATCCTATTCTATTCCCAAAGAGCCTGATCTAAAAGAAGTGTGCTGCAGGCAAGTGTGAGAAACAGACAGTGAAAAGTACATAGTTTTGTTGTTGTTGTTGTTGTTTTGAGACAGGGTCTCAGTTTGTAGTTCAGGCTGACCCTGAGCTCAGCCTCAAACTCTCATCACAGCAATCCTGCTGCCTCTGCGTCCCGAGTGCTGGGATTACAGGTGTGAGCCACCACGCCCGGCACTGTGGTATGTGGTACTGATTGCTGCTGGATGTGCATCTCCACAACCAGTATGGTATGTGGTTACTGGGGATCGAACCCAGGCCCTTGCACTTGCAAGACAAGCGCCGGAACCACTGAGCTAAATCCCCACCCCAAAAAGTACATAGTTTTGAAACTGTGGGTATAAAAATAACAACAGCAATAAGTACTGTTTACTGGGCTGCTACTGTTTTCTCCCTTAATCTTTGCAAGGAACTTATTCCTATCCTGACTCTACAAGTAAGAAATTAAACAACTTCCCCAAGGTCATACAGCTACTGCATTGCAGGGCTGGGACTCAGATACATGCAGGCTGGTCCTAACTGACTTTGCACCCCTGACACTCAAGGGTTCTCAGGCTCGAAGTGCGACTCTTCCCTGTGCTAGTTCCATGAACTTCGTAGGAATTAACCCAACTGAGCCCCAACTTCCTAATCTGCAAAATAGGGCAGGAAATAGCTATTTGCAAGATCATCTTCAGGCTGCATTGAGACGCAATCCATGTCAAGTACCTAAAAGGTGCTTGGGTCTAGTAGGTGGGCCTAATGATGGTGTAGCCTTAACCAAAATTGAGTGAACCTTTCTCGGGGGATGCAGGGAGGAAGTGGACCCTCCAGCGGGAAGCCCTGAGCTGGCTGAGGTTCAGAGAAGATGAGAGAAAAATTGGCCAAGGAAATGAGAGGCATGGGCTTAAGAGGAGGGAGATACATGTGTAGAGCAAGTTGGAACAAAGGGATAAATAATTTGCACCTGTGTTCACATCTGCAGCTGTTGAAAAAGCAAGAATTTCCACTTAGGAACTGAAGATGTAGCTGAGGGCATTGGATTCTAGGACAAAGACATGAACGATACGGGAGGTTTGGTACTGTGGCCGTCAAACCCACAGACTCTTCGGCTAGAGCTCTAGACTTTAACTTGAAAAATGTTTTAGCCTTCACCTGTATGTGTCTGTCACAAAATACCTATGTGATCCCAGGAAAATGAACTTTCTCTTGTCTTGGCCTCATTCAGAAATGAGAATCAGGATGTAGGCTTTATGAGACTACAAAAATCAAAAATGTAGTGACTGCATGAATCTGCAGCCTTCCCTTCATTGGAGAACTGCTAGGCCTCTGTGGTTTGCGGAGGGAAACCACAAACCACAAACTCAGTGGTCAAAGCATTTTCTCCCTGAACTTCTTCCCCTGAATTTCACAGAAATCTTCTCTAGGACTTTTAGGTCTGGGTAATTCCAGGTTCAGTTCTATAATTTAGCACACAGCCAGTCACCCTTTGTCTGCCTCCTCATTCCCCACAGATCCCCTCCCATTACACATGGTTTGTCTCAGAACATCTTTAAGGACAAAGACTTAATTCCTCTTCCTATATCTATATGAAGTTTTTTTAAAGTTAATGTTAGGGAAAACAGCTCCCTGGGAACTGATTACAAATCTTCTTCCCTCTCAGCAGAGCAGCCATTTCTATCTCCCTCTCCTCCCTTTTGTGTTCCATTGCACACATACAGAAAGATATCAGAATCTTCACAGAGTGGTTTCCCACAAGGCTGTTTGTGTGGAGGACTCTCCCAGAGTTTCTGTTTGCTTTGCTCTTTTGTCAAAGTCCCAGAAGCTCTGTCCTTCTGCCTCAAAATTATTTCATCCAGGAAGCTCCTTTGTAGAGACTGGGAACTAGACCACTACCAGCTTTTGATTCAACCCTGATAAAAAGCTCTGGAATCCCCCTCTTGGTGAGTGGAATAGTAATTCTTATTTTTCTCAATTGTTCTGCGGATAAGGTGAAATAACTCATACAAAGAAAGTACCCAGCAATGGCTTATCCAAAGGGCAATTCAAAAAAGCACTCACGAGACTACTTCTGATACCATTATGCATGTGCCAGAAACACTGATCTCAGTTTGATCTTGGAGGGCTTAGAGATATATATCCTAACTGTTCAATTCCTTTCCCTCCTGGGTCTCTCAGGCAGACAGGAAACAGTACTGAGTCCAGGTGCTCTTTAGAAATCTTTCCTCTGGTTGCCTCCTTGGTTGATAATTATTCATTCCCTATAAGCTGATTACTGTCCAAAAGGTTCTGCACTGAATCTCTTCTGCGAAGCTCTCCTTTCTCTTCCTGTTTGAGGTAACAGTACCTGCCTACCCCGCCTATTTCAATAGTGCTGCAATCCCTGATACATTTTAGCTGTTCCTGGCCTCACATTCAGGGTCATGTAGGGCTGGTAGAATGAAGGCTACAGGAAATAAACATCAAATATGCTGCCTGTAAGTTCTCTCAGCTCAAGAACACCCGCCACTTCACACCTGGCCAGATACTCCTCTGCATCCCGCTCCTCCTTGCTGTGAGCACTGCTAACAGCATTGCCCTACTTTGGAGTACAGGAAATGGAAGGTTTGCAGCAGGAATATTTAAGAGAAGACCTGTGAACAGAACCATTGTATTCATGCCTCAGCAGGACAAGCAGGCACACACTGATACTCCCTCACTCCTGACCCAGAGCCAGCCATGCAGGACTCACACAGACTCATGTTCATTGTAACTGAGGATCAGCTTTGCTTCTGTTCTTCCTGTAAAATCCCCAATTAGCCTCCGCTCAATAGAGAGAGAATTGTCAACTTGGCAGAGCCTCGTTATGGCTTCTAACTCCAAGTTTCAGGAATGTTGATCGAGGCAGTTAGCCCTAAGTGGAAAAGGCTTCGGCTGGAGAGCCAGATCAGCTTGGCTTTAAACAAAGTTTCTACCTGTGTGAGTTTAGGGAGGTTACTTTCTGGGGTCCATGTCTCCTCATTTGCGGAACAGAGATAATAATACCTATTGTAGAGAGTGCGATCCTTGCCAAGGATAGAATGAGCCACTACGGGCAAAAGGTTTGACCTTGCTTGGTAAATCACAATTACTTACATTCTCTCTGTGGCCTTGAACAAACCTCCCAAATTGAAATAATAATCTTTACCCTGGAGAAACGTTCAAAAAACTTCATGGAGCTAGGGAGACGTTGGTTACCATCAGTATCTATTAAAAAGCACAGTACAGCTCTGAAGGCCTGTGAGACCACACTTGCTTTTTAAAAACACTTAATGTCCCCCACTGAATCCCTTATTGAATCCCTTATTGATTCATTCTTTCATTCACTCCAGTGTTAGGCCAAATCTTCCTGGGTATTAGTGGAGGAGAAATATAATGACTATTACCCCAACCCAGACCTCCCTGGGAAGCTGTCAGACCCATGGAGCTCAGAGATGGACTGTGTTGGACAGAGAAGCACTTAAATAACCTAATCTGGGAAGAACTGGGGGTTGTTCGAACTGGAGGAGGACCAGCCCCCGCTTCATCACTATCCCTCCCCATGATATCTTCCAGGGTTTCCCCAAAAGATCCAGGATGGTTCTCAAATGCTGGTTCTGGCAAGTTTTCTTCAGTCACTGCTGCTGTCTTGGAGAGAAACACTTCTAAAACCTCAGCCCTCCTCTCTTTTTCATCAGTACATGTTTGTAATGCACAATGAATATATTCATTGTGGTGATTTGGTGCATACACATATCACGTCTTCCCTTTTCACTTCCCTTTCCCTCCCCAGTCTTTCCATCTCCTTCCCACCTCCAAGTCTATTACTCTGTTTCATATCATTTATTTTTTGTTCTGGTCTTTAAACTATTTATACCTTGGGTCTGTCACATAAGAGAAGCCATGAAATATTGAACCTCTTGTGTCTGATTGTTTTTTCACTTTGCCTTATGGTTTGAAAATTGATCCACTCATCTACAAATGACTTATCCCTCTTCCGAGGAGGGAATTAGTCCCTCTGTCAGTGGCTGATGACAAGAGCCCTGACCCAAGAATCAGGAGCCCTGATGTCCACCCAGTGCCCCTGCTTCCTGGTATGTTGACTGGGCCATGCCACCTGGTTCACTGAGCTTCAGGTTTCACATAATGGCCTCTGTGGTGACACATAAAAGTCTCATATCCCAGCTCTGGAACATTATTTTTTGTAATAATTCAAGTAATAGTGTTTACCAGTTCCTTTCCTTGTCAAGAGCTATGCTTGGATCTGTGGGGGAGAGAAAGAAGCAGAATTTGGAATCTTTGCCTTTAAGCCACTCACCTTCCTGGGAAGAAATGCAATATATCTAATTGTAATAAGCCAGTTTTCTATATATTGATTCTGGATTTTACATCAAGTTACCTGTTTACTCCAGAGATATAGTTTCTTGGATATGAATAGGTTTAAGTATTTTAAGTCTTTTCATTTGGGATAAGTCTTTTCATTTGGGCTAAGTACTTCTCTCTTTCTCCTAGAGTTATCTGTAATGATCAGAAAAGTTAAAGAAAAGGTGAACAACCTGAAAACCAGGGTCTCATTAGTCAAAGGAAGCTACAGGGGCTGAGAAATCTTACAGACCAAGTGCTTATCTCTCCAGGGGAATATCCAGGCTATGTGCCCCTCTGCTTCCCAGACAGCACCTTGAACAGTATGTAGTCTGTGTAGGAAAAACAATGCATTTCATATGATAGAATTCATAACAGCAGCCATGCTCCCTCTGTCAAACTCTTTAATGGTAGCATTAACCTATTTATGAGGGTGATGCTCTCATGACAGAAACACCTCCCCAAACCACCCCCCAGCCTAATGGTATTACACTAGAGATTAATCTTCCAATATAAGTACAGGGGGCACTCAGCCCAAGTCAGATCCTGAGGCACAGAGAACACAGGTACTATAGGAAGATAGACAGTCGAAGTCAGTGAGAGAAATAGGCCTAGAAGCCAGATGCCTTGGCCGCCAAACCCGTCCTGCAAGTTCTTCAAGTCCCTCATTATTTTGTTCCTACTACACAGAGGGATAGGGAAGATATTTCTGTTCCACCCCAGCTAAACTTATAAACCTCACAGATGGAGATGGCCAAATATTAAGTACCCCACTTATAAGCATATGATGTGAGCAAAGTATAGTCCTTATGCTCCATTCCTGGTGTGTGGTGTGTGGGTTAAGTATGTGGGGATGGTTCTCAGTGTCATCAGTGTGAAGCCTACCATTGGCCGGCCATTCAGGCACCCCAAGAATAGCCACACAGTAGAGGTCCTGCCCAAGTCTCCAGCCATGTTTGTCACCAGATGCTGGCCTAGCACTGTGAACCTTCAAAAGCTCCTCCTGGTCCCCTGGGCTGCTGCCTGGAGCATGGGAATCCATGCAAAACAAGGCCACCTCTCTCCTTTGACTAATGACTAAGCAGCTTTTTATTACCCCATTAATTAATAGTGAAGCAGACAATTGGCATTAGCTTATACAAGCTGAAAAGTCATTAATAGTTCTTTTCACACGAGTTGTAGAACATTCATTATGATAAATCTTGATTTGAATATAATTCTCCTTCATTTTCATTTATCCCTAATGCAAAGCTGAATGCATTTTCTTGACATATGGGGATTAGAAGGATCGAGCAGTTATTTGAAGTATACCTGAGGCAAAGTAAATACTATGGAATACATGTATAGATTTAAGAAGTAAACAAACAAATGAAAGAGTAAATGAAGGAAATCTGTTGTGTCAGTAGTAATGGGCACAGGTGTTGATCTGATAATTTAAGTAATAGTCTCTAGCAATCCCTTTGCATGCCTAAGACTGCCGCCATGGGCAGCTTACTTCACTTCCCTGAGCTTGGGTTTGTCCTGGGCTAAGTGGAGATGCTAATCCCCACCCTCCAGGGTTAATGCAATTATCACAGACAGTGTGTGTGAGGGGCCCAGCATAGTGACTGGCCCATTTAAGAACTAGTGGCTACCTTCATTCATTACCATCATCTCCATCTTCACCCACCACCACTGCCATCGTCCCCTCAGTGCCTTCATCATCTCCATCCATTTTTACAGAGCTTCACAGACTATGATCAAAGCTAATTTTAATCCTGACTGGAAATATCACTTTCAAAAAAACATCAAATGCTATCTTTTGTGTGTGCGTCTTTTAGAAACCTTTCAGTCTGAAATAATTGCATCTCCAGACAGGACCCTTCATTCCAGAGTCTGCCGAGTAATTGCTGTAGTCACTGCCATGTTGAAAGGTTTCCAGGGCCCTGTGAAGGGAGGAATGCATGAGAATAGGGACTATTCTCCGTCTGGCTCTGGGACTGATTATCATATTTACCTTTAATCACAGATCAACCCAAAGATTCTTTGTGGGACTGTTTATTGCATACCTGAGCCCAGTGGCACATCTTTTGAAAGTCTGGATGAACAGCCTTAGAGAAGGACGCTGTGGAGTCATGGGGTGGGGAACAGCCTCATTCTTACCTTGGTTTTGTGTTTGCTGTTTGGCATTTTTTGCCTCAGCTTCTTTGTCTGCAAGAGGATATTTTCATAACAACTTCCAGGATTATTATGATAGTTAAATTATATAAGTTAGTGAGTCTGAAGATGACAACAGTGCCTGGCACAAAATAGATGGCTGGTAAATTGTTAGATGATTTGGCAGAGGCAGCACAATGATGGGGGGCCAGCTTGGCCCAGCCATCTCCCCGACATCGTGGGTTGTCAGCCCATGAGGTCCCTCGGCTTCTCTATAGAACTACTTTCACATAAGAATGATTGAGCCAAACTACCTGCTATCTACTACCATCTTTATACTTAAGCCAAAGACAAAGGAAAATAATTTTTCTGGAGATAGTTTGTATCTTAAGAGCCATTGTGGCCTTGGCATCAGTCATAACACCTTGAAATATTCTCTTAGTTACTTTCTCCCTGCTGTACAAAATACCTAAAGGAGGAAAGTTTTGGTTAGCTCAGTCTATAGAGGTTCTGGCCATAATCAGCTGGCTGCAAGGCAGGGAAGCATGGCAGAGGGGCATGGCAATAACCAGGACATGGCAGGGAAGGCAGGAAGGGAAAGGGGATCAATCGAGGGAGAGATAGATAGATTAGACAGACAGACAGATAATCTCTTTCCAGGCCATCCCCAATGACCTTGCTCTTCCCCATACAACTTTACTTTTCAACATCACATCCAGCCATGGATGGATAAGTCTACTAATGAGTATCGCCCACTGATGATCCAGCCACCTCCCAAAAGCTCCACCGTGAACACATGAAGCCTTAGGGGACATTTTAGACATAAGCCACACAAATATAGTAGCATAGAGAGTTTCTGATGTCCTTTAGTCCTACTGTCAATACCTGACTGCCTCCAAGACCATATTTGCCCTTTGGATGTTGGAGGGGTCCACATGTTATCATCTGAGGCTGCTGCAGCATGAGCTCCTAGTCACACATTCTGACAGCCATCATGCCACAGGCTCCTTTCTAGCTCCCCTTTCTTCCCAAGGTTTTCTCTGATCTCTGAAGTCAGCTTTGCCCACATTTGGAGCAGGTAAGACAGGACAAAGAATGAGCACCCCTCAACCAATGACTGATAGGCATTGTTGTATAAATACCTCACTTCCTTCATTCCTGAGGTGGGTAATTCTGTGAACATGACTGGCTGCCTTTTCTCACCTGTCTCATTTTCCCACTTCTTCTCCACTATTTGTGTGACTGTTGTACCTAAGTTCTTCTGTCAATGTTTGGTCCTGGGGGATCAAAATAGAACACTTGTCCTAGACACAAAAGGAGCAGCTGGAGGAGGCATGGCCATTAAACAACAAACCTTTGCCAAAGGCCAGGAATTTGGAAATCATCAATGGCCCCTACCTGTGGGGGCCTATATTCTTGGGAGGAGACATGGAAACACTTGAGTTTAATAGGATGGCAACTATGGAGAAGAAAAGACCACTTTGGGAGTTGCCATGAGGATTCACTAAAATAGCATCGAAATAATGTAAGAGGTTTCAGATAACATTAAAATTGACCTCTCATTGGGACAGTGCTTGTTGTGGCCAGCCTCTGGGCTGCTACATAGGGGTGCACAGAGGAAGAAGACACAGGCTCTATCCTTTAGGCATTTGTGGTAAATTGCAGGAAATAATGACAGGACAGTCATTTTAACACTGTGCCACCTAGAACATGGGCAGCTACAGAAAGAATCCTGGGAGAACTGAGGAGAAAGGTGCATATACACAGTCACTCTTTGTCTTCCCCTGTGGAATTGTCTTTGGGGACTTTGCATCCCGGTCAGCATTTGCCCTACACCAGGTGTTAAGTGATACTGGTTGAAATGAACTAAGCAGCTGAGTGGGAGAAGAGGTCCAGCTGAGAAACCCTTCTCTCCTGAGATCTTGGATCTTGGAGGAGAAGTGAGACCCAAGTGATTTCAACAGTGTCAGAAAAAAAAAAATTAAAATACTGTCAGTAACAGCAGACAATAGAGTCAAAACTACAAGATTTTTGTCTTTTTTATGCCAGTAAAAATTCACATTTATATTCCTAGGTTTAAAGTCTTTCAAGGGTGGGGTGAGGAGGAGAGCTCTGAGCTGCAAGCTATTGTTCATGGTTGGCTGATATTTAATCAGTTTGTTGGGTTGTAATTGAGAATACAGCTCCAATGACACATAAATTCAAATGATCAAGTCGAAGCCAGTGAGTCTTCCCCATTATTTATCTTACAGTAAAGATAACCTTTTCATTATTGAAATATAATTGCCAAATGAGATAGTTAATATTAAAACAGAATTAGCAACATGAGCTCAACATTTGGGAAGAAATTTCTAATAGGGCTTTTTACGTCTGCAGAATTGGTGTTCAGTCTTGCTGAAGAGCTAATTGATGGGTGAGGCTGGGTGAGAGACTGGTCCCCACTGCCTTGCTTCTAGCAGAAGGTTCTTCTTAAATCTTCTAGATAAATCACTAACATATACTGACATCATCTGTGCTTGGGAGATTGTTTTAACCCAACTCAGGCCACTGTTGGTCAGTGTAACCAAGAGGTGTTGCCCTCTGGGAATGGGAGGTGGGTGTGGGGATGTCATATGATGACTGCACTGTGACGGTCCCCACAAAGCTGGAAGGCTTGCAGGGTGGTAGGATATGGAGATCAGGAAAGGCAAGAGAACACCAGGTTCTCATGTGCCCAGAGGACTTCACACCTGTCTTTTTTATTTGTATATGTTTCCAACATACAATAAATCCATTCAAAATGGAGAACTGGTATACATACACAGCACATGTAAGTGCTTTTTACTCCTCCTCCTCTCCCTCTTATCTCCCTCATCTCCAGGTTCCTTTCCCATCTCCACAGTCTACCTCCTTCCTATCACCTATTTCATTTTGTTCTTTAAATTATTTACATTTTATTATTTATACATAGAAGAGAAATCAAGTGATATATAACTTTGTATATCTGATTTTTTTCCATATAGCATTGTATTCTTAAGGCACATATGTTTAGTTACAGCGGACTCCAAGTTATCTTTCTTTGTGGCTGAGTTATACCTCACTGTGCTGCGTGTGTGTGTGTGTGTGTGTGTGTGTTTGTGTGCATGTGTGTACATGTGCTTGTGTGTGTGTGTATCTTTCCTTTTCATCTTTATTCCCTACTCCCTAGTCACTCAGCTCACCTTTCAAAGTGCAGCTCACTCCTTTATCTAAGGAATCCAGTCTGAAGACAAAATCTCTAGGGTCCCTTCAACCCCCAGATCTTCCATCCGATCTCTATCTCATGGTGCACTTTTTATGCTCTCACCTCATCAAACCCCCTCCCAAGACTATGAACTTGAGTCATGAAAATGTCTTACCATCTTTCAACTCTTAGCACAGAACCTGTACGTAATATGGAGCACAGCACATGAGTGGTTAACAAATACTGGCTAAAACAACAGATTGGTAAAATGCTTTGTATAACGAAGTAAAGGGAGAACCTCCCTGAGAGGCCTTTCTAGAAGAGGTGATACTTAAACGAAAACACAGAAGGTAGGCACAGTGAGTCTACCTCTTCCAGCAGAGTCAGCTGTTTTGGCCTCTCAAGGGAAAATGGCGCTGGTTAGAAGAGCCGGGCTTTGTAGGGGACCAGCTATTCTTTTCTGTGACCTCTTTTGATCATTTTCAGGCTCAAATAAGTGAGAGATCAAACATTAAATGTGATCCTTAGCTTAGCAGCCGAACTCTTGCATTCACTCCTGCCCTTTCCTGCAAACCACCTCCCTCCCTGTGGCTCTGGTCTAGGCCTTGGGGACCTACTGATGGGTCCAGACCTGGAGGAATTCGTTGTCTTCAGCACAAACAAGCAATGGCATTTCAAGGGGAAGAGTGGTCTTTACAGGGACACAGAAGCATCCAAGGGAAGTAAACAAGCAGTCCAGAAAAAATGCTTCTGCATGTTTTAGATCAAGTCATTTTTGTGCTTTCCTGTGAGTGTCATCCAGACTACTACCCTAGAGAGGGAGCTCCCAGAAGAAATGGAAGATAATTAGGAAATGGGAGGACCCCGATCAGGGTTCCACATTGTGTTAGTCAGCTTTCTTATCTCTGAAATGCAATACCCAACATATACAACTTAAAGGAGGAAAGATTTAATGTAGCTCAGATTTTCAGGAAATTCAATCCATGGTCATCTGGCTCCGAGGCAGGAGCATCATGGGAAAAGGACATGGTGGAGGAAACTGACCACCTCATGTCAGCCAGGAAGTAAAGAGAGAAGGGAGGAGCCAGAGAGTGAGAGAGAAATTTCCCAAAGCAGCCCCAAATGATGTACCTCTCCCAATCAGGCCTCACCTCCTCACAGTATATGCACCTATGAATTCATTAATGTACCATATGCACTGAAGAGCATAGCAACCCTTGACATATCACCTTCCAAAATCCCCACCTCTGACTACATGAAACTTCTGGGGGACATTCTAGATTTAAACCATAACACCTACTGTAAGACCCAGGGCAAAACCCTGCCCCTCTCTGGGCTTCCACCTTCCTCTCATGAAGTGAGGAACTTGTGCAAGCTTATCTCTAAAATAATTCCAATTTTCATCAGCCTTGTCATTTGACTGATAATTTTAAAATCTTGGTTTAAAAAAAAAAATTCAACAAATAACATGTGGAGTAGCTTGGTTGGGGCAAATCACCTCCATTCCTCCCTCTGTGCCTGGCTCAAATCACATTTCACATATTAAATTCATTGTGAAAATAAAGAGAGAGAAAAGTCTCCGGGAAGCAAGTAAACCTATTCCAAGTAATCTCTCTTTGGCCACTCTTTCCTCCCGAGACAGAGATAAGCACATTGTTTCAATCAGGCCTGAGTTCCATTTCCTTATCTTAAAACTATCTTCTGCCACATTATAAATAATCAGCTTACTAGTGAACTACGCCAGGCATATGGGCGTTGGGGGAGGAGGATGTCTGGGATACCAGACAGGGCCCAGGCAGCAGCCCTAATCTGTATGCAACCCCAATGTATGCAGTTTCCCCCTGGCCCATGAGACTAAGGAGCTGGCTACTGGCGAGCCTGGATAGGTTAGAGGAGTAACACGATTTATCATGTACACTGGACACTTCTCGGAATGAATGGGCTCACCATTCATCATTACACTGAGACAGCAGGCACAGAACAGGATCATCCCAGGCCAACTGGAATGTGGTCATCAAAGCTATTTTCCCAGGGGGAAGAGGCGTCTAGCACTAGGAGCTCTCTGCATTCAGTCAATGGACAGAGTTTTATTTCAAGGTGAAAGAGAAACCCCATCCTTCCCCCAACCCCATGCTCTCAGCTGTCCCACGGCTTGCAGCCAGTTTTCTAACCCCAGCCCCAGTCCTCAGCGATGGGAATCGTGTTTCCTCCCCAGCAGGACCTGCTACATCAGTCATGGGACCAGTGCAAAATTATTAGGATTTCAAAATAGTGACAGCAGAGTGTTAGATATGAGGCCTTTCAGAGCCTAGGGCCCAGGACAACCCACTGGGCCAGGACCCTGCTGCTGGCTCTGCTCCCCACATAGGCCAAGCCACCCTTGAGGTGCTCTGACAGGATACACTTGCTTGCCTGTAGCCTCCTAATGGCCTGGTTGCTTGTATGCTTGCCAGCTGCACTTACATTTTCAATTTAATATTTTGAATTTGATGTATTCACTTGATTCAGAAGTCAAACAGCACCAAGTGGTACATGGTAAAAAGTTCCCTTTCTCTTCCCCTTCCCCCTCCTTCCCTCGTTATTTGCCCCTACACCCTATTTCCTTTTAAATATTTTCTATTTCACAATATCTACTATATATACTAGAAGTTATTTACATCTTCATTTTCTCATACCAGAGAAAAAATATGATATTTGCACATCTGAGACATATTTATTTCACTTACGAGGATGTCCTGAAGGTACATCCATTTGAGTATGAATGACTCAATTTTATCATTTTTATGGTAGAGTAATACTCCATTCTATGAAAGAACCATATCTTCTTTATCCAGTCTCCAGTTGATGGATATTTTGGTTGTTTCCAAGATTTAGCTATCACAAACTGATCTACTATGAACATGGGTGGACATATGTCATTGTGATATGAATCTTTTCTTTTGTGTATATACCTAGCAGAGGAATGGCCAGGTCAAATGGGACCTCTAATCCTAGTTTCTTGAAGAATCTCCACACTGATTTCCACAGGGATTTTATGAGTCTACACTCCCACCAACAGTAGAGAAATGTTCCTTTTTCTCCACAGCCTTGCAAATATTTGTTGCTGGCTAATTCTGAGATAGCAGCCATTCTTTGTGGAAGTGAGATAAAATCTCAGTGTTGTTTTCATCTGCATCTCTTTTTTTTTTTTTTTTT
>PVIR01018459.1:0-33383 GCA_004026965.1 Petromus typicus | reverse complement strand
GGTGGGTCTTAAAGCTATAAGCGAATGAACCATCATCCTGGGCAGGGCCACATGATGGTAAGTCACAGAAAGGCAGCATAGTCAGAGCTCCACGAAGGTTTGGACAGACTCTGAGTGCTTAGAGTAGGAAGAGCGAGCTCTGCCTGAGTGAGGCAGGACAGATGGAAGGGAAGGTTCTGGCAGCTGGTGAGGTCTGAAGAACGAGTTTGTGAGAAAGTGGGAGGTCAACAATGACTGGCCTGCGCCTGTCCTGTGATGAGAACATGCATGTGCAGCAGGAAGGTCTCTAAGGCAAACAGTCGGTGCATATGGAGGGCAGCAGCACGTGTTAGAAACTCGAGCCACATGAAACAGTGGGTGGGGTGAGATGGGCAGATGCAATAGCCAGTGTGAGCTGATACTGAGCTTGGGGATTTCACGGTAGAGGTGGCACTTTTAAAGTAATGAGCGTTCTCAACTGATGCAATGTGGAAAGAGAAAGAAGGAGTCAAAATGTGTGCCAAGGTGTGCTATAAGTACAGAATGATGAGATACAGGTGAGGAGATAGGTCTGGAGGTGAACTTGATTTTGTAAGTGCCCCTCAAGCATCCAACAGCTGGTGGAGATGCAGGACTCAAGCTTAGGTGGAGGCCACCTATGTGGATATAACGAATGTGTGTGGTTTTCACTTGTGCATCAAATTTCTTGTTAAGCTCCTTCCATTTTACATAGGTCTAATTGACATTTTATTCCCAGAAATAAATAAAGAGTTTAGACTAATTTGAAATGCATATCTGTTGAACATAAAATAATATTGTCTAGCAGGGCTGAGATAAGCTACATTTAGCTCTCTTCTAGCTGTCACCTGAAGAGAACTTTTCCTTGTTTGCTGTGGGTTTGCTCCAGAGACACATTCATCACCCATCTTGGGAAGTCCATCAGATTTTGTTGCCATGCACAAGGTCCCTGTGCAGTCACTCAGCCTGACAATCTGGATCCATGGAATACTATACTTTTAGCTTTAACATTAAGTATTTGAGGTCTAATTTCTCATTTCCACAGAAAAACTGACTGGACAAACCATCTTCACACTTCTAAAGGCGAATCACAGCTAATAGATTTGTGCTTTTTTTTTTTTTCTTACATAAATTTCTGGCTTTTAGTATCTACATTTGTTCAACTTTCCCCTGTGACCAATTTGAATTTAAGGACTGTAAGTTTGACTTTTTTTTTTTTTTTTTTACTATTTTCCAACAAGGAACATTTCATTCCTTTATTGTGACCAGTCAATGAACATGAAGGAAACACGCAGATAAAAAGACACCAATGACTTTAGATTGTGTCTTGTTCCTTTTTTTCTCTTTCTCTGTTCTTTCTCTGCTCTGTTGTCTGTAATTGTCCTCAGCTTAGCACATCTGCTATGTAGGTAGGGCAGGGTGGTCCCTGGTTTGTGTGCCCCCTGCCAGCCTCTTTGGGGAATTTTTCCCCCTCATATCTTCAGCTTTCCTTCCCCTATGCCAGTGAGCTGTAATAGAAGCGCAGCCTTCTTCCACACGTGGCACTTCGCCTGACCCTCCTGCGTGGATGTATGTCTTCTCCAGGGCTGGTATTACCAGGATTACCCTCTTCAGTGGCTGAAGCTGCCAGAGCTAAACTGTAGAGCGTCTTGTAACCCTCTTCTCGCAGGCTCTGTGAGGAGAAAATGCAGCCATGATATCACAGGAAGTAGAGTGTGGGATGAAGAGAGAATACAAGAGGCTCTGAGCTCTGCATTGGCAGTTGCATTTCTGGCCTAGCTTTCTTTTCTTTTTCCTGAACACTGGCTGATGTGGGGCTCTGCCCTTCATATCAAGAGTTATTCTAACTACTGTAGAGTTGCTTCTTTCCAGCTTATCACTGTTTCCCATACGTTACACCTCTCCTCCCTTTTGGTGGTTTTCTTGCATCTACGTCTCTCTTCCAACTCCACATGGAAGGCTTGTCCACCAGCAACAAATTCCACATCCTCCCTCGGTGAATCCTCTGCAGGGCTGGGCTTCTTTCTTCTGCTGCAATATGGGTGCCCCCGGTGAAGGTTTACAGTTGCAGCTGATCACCAGCATCTGCGCTGCTTCGGTTATTTGACTGTTTCCTGTGTGTTTATATAGCAAACACATTTACAGAGCTTCATATTTGCCAGCCTGTGTTCTTAAATCTTTACAAATATTAAATCATTTAACCCTCATGTCACTGCTAAGAAAACTGAAACAGGGCCCAGGGTTCCCAGCAGGGAGTCGCATAGCGGGTTTCCTGTAAGACAAACCCAAGTCTGCTGCAGGGCCTACTTTACTGTCGCCTGGGGCTTCCCTCTCAGCAGAAAAGGGTTTAATAAGCTACTGTACCAGTGTTTCAAATAAACCTTTTGGAGGAACTAGCAGAGTGAGGGTATAAACTGCATGGTTACAAGAATTGAGTTCTGTAGCAGAGAATGGCAGCTTTGGAGGTAGAGGGGATTCTGGAGGTGGGGACAGAAGAGGCCTGTGGTGTATTGTTCCATCCAATGAGTTCATGCTGCAGATGAGGTGTTAGACGCCCCAGAAAAACCATCCCTCACCCCCATCGTCCACAGAGAACCTAAAGCATTATATGGAGGAGAACAGAATCAGCTGTGGGAAGTAACTAGTGAAAAAATAGCGCTTGTCTGTCACCTGTGACCAAGTGTGTGGAAACAGAGTGGAGTAGGTGAGTGGAATGCCATATCCATCGCTCACCAGCTCCTTTCACTTTCCCCTTTCTTTGTACAGCTTCCCCAATACACATGTCTCTGCCCTGTGGCTCAGGCAGAATACTGTCAAGACTTGTAGGCCCTGGAGCAGTTCTCATCCTGGGCAACAGGACCTTTGGTCCCCTCCTTTCACCCATCTTACCTCATCAGTAGCTGTTGAATGTGTGATCTCTCTCTGAATCTTTCCTAGTCCACAATGTCATAGGAGACTGCTGTGCTTCTTTGGCCAAAATTGAGATGTAGATTTCCATTTGATCTCAAGATTCTCTTGAAATCTTGGCCTTAAGAAGAGAATGTCCCAAGTGAAGTGTATTGTGGGGAACTACAGGAAAGAGCTATAGCTGGCATTTGCTATTGTCCATCCACTGGCTTCCTAGACTACAGACACCAGCTGTGCAGCTCAGTGTCTAAAGATCTGGGCACAGGTGCGGGGACACACTATGAGGTTTCATCTGTCACTGTAGGTGGCATCAACCTTGACCTTGCTTATTCTTTTTTCCCAACAGGCAAAGACAAAGTCACATGCATTTCTTAACTTCCAATCTCCTTTCAAATCAGTTATGCAAATAGAGCCCATTTCTGTTATGTGATTCATTCACCTTTCCGCTGCCAGGGAACATTTTATAATAAAGCACAGTGAACTTCAATATTTGACTGTCAGTGGCTATGTAGTATTAGACTCATGGGGACACAGGCAGGGGACAGAGAAAGCGCCACAGATTTTACACAGTGACATCTTGCAAACCTAGGGAATGAAAGACCTTTTCTACTTATAGTTTTTGCTTATATAAAGAGACATTATTATTCATCCAGTATATATAATAATTTTTCAGATAGGCTTGGGTCTTTCCTCATTTTTAATTTGGTGTAGATGATAACACCAACCAAGGAACAGGATCACACAAAGAAGTTTCTAGAAATTGTAGAGTTTTATTTCTACTTTATTTAGATATATACATGAAGAAATTATGGATTTTAAAAGATTTATTGACTCAGAATTCTGAAGATGTTCAATTATGGTGAAAATAGCCATGAAATACTTTATCAAAAATAAGCAACACCTTGTCATAAACCTTTGGTTCAATAATTTCACTCTAGGATGAGAGTTCTTCAAAACTTTACACATCGTTTTATGGGATCTCTCTTCTCACTTCATTTGTTATTCATCTTAATCCTTGGTCCAGCACAAAGCTGGGGTCCTCTCACCCCATCTTGTGTTCAGGGGAGAGTATGGGGCACTGGAATGTGCGACCAGCCAGATGGTGGCAGCAGCATCGCATGCCTGAGCGTCGGCAGCTTGATCCAGCTTGGTTCTTCCTCCATCATCTTGCAACCCCTGGTTAGGACCCTCATGGCCACAAGTGTTTCTTATAATCTGCTGAGTTTTTAAAAGATGATTAGTGTGTCAGATGTTTTAGAGCACTCTTGACATGTTCATTTGAATTCAGACACTTTGCCCTAACCTGAGAGGTCAGATGACATTAGTACATCCCAGATGCTAAATATTCCATTGGTAGCAAAATCTAAAACCTAACCATACTGTCCCTGACTCTATTTGTTACAAAAATTCTTTGTTCACCAGCACCTACTAATATCACAAGAAATAAATGCAAAGTAATGTGTTTAGGAGCTTTCTGTGATCTACCTCAATATTCACTTATGATGTCAGCACCATCTTCTTTTGGAGAATAGCATTGCCCTGGGTTCTACATACTTCTAGATTGAAGGCTAGTTATTGTCCCTTATGTGATTGAATTAAGAATTAACTTTTTTTTTTACCTGCTGAATGAATTAAAATCATATTTAATAAGGTCTTTCTCTTTACCGGCTCCATTTATCACATTATAGTTTGGGTGGTTATGATTTAGAAACTATGTCCACCTGCATTATCACCTGTAACTAGAGGAGATAAGGTAAAGAAGACACTGCTGTCAGCAGACAGGTGAATGGAGCAGGTGTCTGAGACTTAGGCAAATTAACACCACTCCTTCCTCAACACCCCACTATCACCTGCAGGTCACAAACAGATGACATAACAGATGCTCATTTTCAAAAACCATCTTGGGTCCACAGGAGGCTCCCAACAGATGCCCACTCTAGTTTGGATCTTGAATGTCCCCCAGAAGCCTGTGTAGGAAAGGCTGTGTCCCTGGGGAGTTATGGGGGAATGACAAGACCTTTAAGAGGTGAAGGCCTAGTGGGAAGTCTTTAACTCACTGAAGGTGTGGTTTTGAAGGGGGACCATGGGACCCCTGCCTCTTCCTCTCTTTTTTTGCTTCCTGGCTCATGAGCAATTTGCTCTACCATGTAGTCCCCATCACTGCTGCCCAGAACCCACACCAGAGGCTCACAGCAAAGGCTCCACCCAGTCTTGACCTGGAACCTCCAAAACAATGAGTCAGAACCAACCATCTCTCTCACAGAGTGATTATCTGGGTTATTATTATTTCAAGGACAGACAGCTGACTGCCACATTGCCAGTCCTGGGTTTCACATGCTTCTTCTCTGTAGGTCTGTGAAGTGAGTTCAACCTTCCTTCAAAATATAAGTTCAGTGAACTAGATGAGATTTTTAAAATACTGTCTGTTTAAATCTACAAACCATGTGTTCTAGTCTAAAGGGTCATGTAGACCAGAGGCTGGGGAGGAAGTCTACAGTAGACACTCTGTCAGCCTCACTAGGCCTCTTTAGACCTGACAACAGCAGTGGGAGAACGTGCATAGAATGCTGCATCCACTGCCTGCTGCTACCTCCTACCCAGGCAAATAACTGCTTTATTTATGCTATTCTCAGGCACTCCTTCAGATTCTAAGTGAACACGGGAGCCAATAGGTATGAAAATTAGGGGTGGCTTTGTAGAGTATTGGAATGAGTCCAGGATTTCTAGTCCACAGAGCATGATCTAATGTCCCTCTCCCTCACATGCACTAGCAGTGTTACAAGGGAAAGCCATCCTCCCTCTCTGGCTCTGCTCCCTCCTCATGAGATAAGGACAAATGTGCTGTCTTCATTGGCTGCTATGTAGGAAGTAAACATGACGATAATGAAATTGTAGTAGGCCAGTAAATGGTCCTTTAATAAGTATGACATTTGGAATTTATACATTTTTCTTCTTAATTTTTAATTTCCAATTTATGTTTCACCACATAACTTTTCATGAAGGAAGCTACCTTAAACTTCACCAAAACAATTCTAAACTTTTGACATTTTACTCACTCTTCATTTTCAAATAGCTCCACTAATTGACACACACTGGAGTGATAAATTTGGTCATATAGGCATGGGGGCATAGAGTCACTGGGGGCTGGAACAGAGAGTATTTCTCAAGATGTGGCAGAGATCGGCAGTCAGAAAGAGATTCCAAATGGAACAGGAGAAGTAGGGGTACAATGGTCCCAGGGCAATTGTTAGAGAACTCTAACTCCAATTTAAGTAATGCAGACTCGCTTCTAGGAAGTGCTACGCTATCCCAATAGTGTCTGCTTTGTGTTTTTTAGCTAAAAAAATGCTGGCTAAAGAAATGCAATAAAGGATCCATCCTCTGAGGCTTCCCAGCCTTCTGTGAGGCAAGGTGTCTTGCATTGAAAGACCAGCCAGCTCCCATCACAGTTTGTCTCTGAGGAGAGTGAAGGGCTGCAGGAGACCTTTCAAAGGGAAGGACCTACAAGGCAGGAGGCCTTGGGAGAGAAAGGTGGGAAGAGGATGAACTGAACAGACTGGGTGTTTGCCGGATGATGAGAACAAAGGCCATTCCAAGGAGAGGTTGGCTGCTGCAGAGCTATCAGCCTTCTAGGAGATTCCCCGAGACAGTGTCAATGTTTGGTGATATGGTCAATAGTAGTATATGTATTTTAGGAATTAGTGACACAGAAATTATAGTTTGTAAGAGGTGAATATTCTAAAGCAAACAGTAAACTTTTATGACCTGGGTGATCTGGAAGGAAAAGGCACCAAGGAGCACAAGGTGCCCCAGTCTGTGTCTTCATGCAGAGGATCAGCAATATTTCTGAGACAGCCAGGGAGTAATCACAGCACAAATTGCTCCATGAGATTAGACTGGACTTTGGATGCTTTGTTGGAACAAAACAAAGCAGAAGTGGCAGTCGGACAAGAGTCAGATGATCATCAGATGTGGATTTCCCAGCATGGCCAGCTTCTCCTTCTGGCCCGGAAGCATCTCAGGTCCTAAAACTCATGGCTAGAGTGTGAGCCACACCAGCTTACCCCTGATCCACTTGTCTCACTAAATCTCAGCTTAGAGAATGCCAAGGTGTGATTAGTAGTAGAGATCCTCCTGCACAGGTCATAGCCCCTGGCTCACATGTGGAAGGAGACAGTAAGCAGCAACAAAATGGTGCCAAGATCAGCTAAGAATCAGTCTTAATTCCCAAACTCCAGGCTTTGTGTTTGACTCTGATTGATCTGGGGAATTATGAAAGAATTTGAAGCAAGAGAACAAATCATGTCAACCTGCTATCAGGTTGACTGCCTGGAGGAGTGGACACAGTATAGCCAGAACAGGACAGACGGGGCACCTGAGGCCCTGTTTGGCCTGGCCCAGCTCTGCAGGGTCACAGGCAGTCACCAGCCTTTTTGTCTCTTTAAGAAAGACTAAGGCCGGGTTTTCTCAATGACAAGATATACTTGGCCTCATACACTGTGTGTACTCACATTGTAGTCCTGGAGAAAATAATATGTCTGGTTAAAAAAAAATGTGCTTCTAAAGTCTGCACATGTTAAACTCAGGATTCACTGTCAGGAGCTATTTGGGCCCAACACTGACAAAATGCTTGATATAAAATCCTCTCATTATATTCATTCTCCCCATTTCCAGAGATACATCAAAGCATGTTAGCAAGAAAGGATGCTTTTCACTTCACATGAAAGAAAAATTTCAGCCTGCCATTCTAATACACAGCCTTCATGAGGGTAAACAAAGAAGAGCATTTGCAAGTGCATTCAAAGGATGCTTTCTACTCTGACCCATGAAAATGCTATGGCATAAACCAATTGACCCAAGTGACAGCTCCCTGTTTCAGTCACCTTGGGTGGGTACATAGGAGAGGGTCTCTGTTCTCCCAGACAGTTAGAAGCCTATATTTTAGAGTCATACATAATAGCAAGTTCCAGAAGCCATGAGCTATGAGAAGCAGTCATCAACAACATTCCTGTCCCTTGCAGCCAAGTCACAGCGGGAGAGAAGACAGGACAGAATCACAGGCTGGAATAAAGATCATTCTGGTTTCCAGGGAGGACAGCTGGGCTGGGACAGGCAGGCAGGTCTTAGAGCTGCCTATTGGGGGGAACTGGGGTTGGACCCAGGTCACCATATCCCTGGCCATGTGGTACATGACCTTCTGTGTGAGGGAATCATTTTATTGCTGCGCTCATGTTATTCAGTAACTTGCTGAGCCAGGAGAACAGGGCAGTGGTTCAGGAACCATGCATGACTCGTGGGAGAGCAATCTGAGTGACCAGCAGGTACGAAGAGCATAATTCATCATGTTAGAGGGCATGTGGCTTTTGTGTTCAAGTCCATGCTCAAGAGTGACACTTAGCAGGTCACTCAGGGTCATCTGACAGGAATGTTCCCAAAAGGTTGCTTGGGAGCCCGAGCAGGGAAGGAGCGAGAAATGATTCAGGAACCAGCTCCAAGCAGGAGGGAAAAGAAAACAAAAGTTAGGCAGATGAGGCTGCACACAGAAGGAGGCTCCACTGAAATGCCTCATGTAGGGTTTTGAACTATGACTCTTTCTCTTTATACTATGAAGTTCCTTCTCTCAACTCTGCAGAAATCCTATTCCCAGACTCTAGCACACTTCATCCAGCGACAGAAGAAATATGCATGTAACACTCAGTCATATGGAAACAGGCATACGGCACACCTAATTCCAGAGACAGTGACCCTCAGCCAAGCAGAGAAAGCTGTCATCATAAACTTCCAAGGCCCCGGCGCTGACCTCTACCTTGAACCAGAGCCACTAGCAAGGCAGTCACTTTTGTATCTTCAACTTGAATCTGGATTCTAAAAGGACTTTGGGGAGTAAAAGTATGTTCTTTTCAAATGTTTCTAAACCTCTAAATAAATGAAAGGTTGACGCTGAACTTGCCCTTTTCTTCTTTCCAATTAATGGTCAACATTTCCATGAGCCACAGGTCTCACTGAACCTCACACAGTGCCCATCCTCCAGCTCCCGAGGCATGTCCTAGAGTCCTTGGTCCAGGCTTTCCTCTTTGCTATATGTCAAACCCATTACTATCAGCGGGTGACTTCCAGCCACAAAGCAGGTCAGGAGCCAGCCTCAGCTGCACGTGGGTGGGGTGCAGAGGCTGAACTAAAGTGTGCCGCGTGTTTATTCAGAAGTTGCTGTCTCTGCTTATTAACTTCTGTTTAACTCAGAGAAGATCCAACAGATGAATCAACCCTGGGTACTGTCAATAGGCGTCCTACTAGAGTCCAAAATAAAAGTGTGCATGCATGCCTAGAGCTGTGTAGTTTTGAATTTTGAGAAATTATTTTCTCATGGAGAGCGAGAAAAGCAAGTGTTTAAATTAAAAAGAATTTGCAACACATGGAAGGAATGTCCACTCAGCTTGTGCTCTCTCATTTGGATGGAAACACAATGTGAGCTGCAAGATCATATGCTCACCGTACAGTAGAACTCTGTGATGAAAGCACTAGAAACTGGCACCGTCTCGTACTGGCATCACTCCCAACCATTTAAAATGGGTCACACCATGGTATCTTACATGTCATGTTGTAGACTAATTAAGTGCCATGAAACAAGACACATTAAACACTTTGATGATAAGAATCTATATCAACCTGCTACTTAAATGTACTCAATAAACCCAGCATCAAAAGTAGTTGATTCTGGTTCTGCAGTTGCCTTTGTCATGCATGCTTGAAGTCCCAGAAGCCTGCATTAGCTTTTTAAAAAATCCTTGGTCCTCTGGAGAGATGGGGAGCTCCTCCTTACAGCGCTGGCTCCGAAGATGACCTGACAGGCCTTCGGAAAACCCCAGTCCTCAGTTCAGCCACATGACGTGTCCACAAAGTGACCAGAGAAATAGATGAGAGTCTGTTGTCAGAGGCACCAGAACAGGCTCAGGAGCCAGGAAAGTTCCCACATATGACAGGGAGCCACAGAGTCAGAACTGCAAAGAGTTGGGGCAGTTTGAGAAGCACAGTGTAAATTGAGTCTGAATGAATCACTGAAAATGGGTGCCACCAGTTCTACAAGGTACCAAGTCCCAGTTTTACACGATGCCAAACTAAGTCAGGTGAGCACTTTGATGTAGTTGACAAGCCCCGCAGGGTGGGCAGAGAGGGACAGGGTCTTCTGGACAAGTGTGTTCAAACTGAGTGGAGTAATCTGAGTGGGATTCATGGAGATGTGAATGTTACTCTAATGATTTTTATAAGTAAATATCCACAGTATCCTTCAATCACATCCATAAATGTTAACATCAGTGTGCCTCCCACAAAAGAGCATGATGGTGTAGATGTGGACAACTCAGCTAGACATCCCTCTGTGTGTACCAGGAGGTTAGAGGAAGCCCTGTCTGCTGCACAAGCTCTCACCAATAGGTACTTTCTTTAAAAGATCAAGCAAGTGCAGGGGCTGGGGAGTTAGCTCAGTGGTTCCGGCGCCTGTCTTGCAAGCACAAGGGCCCAGGTTCGACTCCCTGGCAACCACATACAATACTGGGCGTGGAGACTCGCAACCAGTACCATATACCACAGTGCTTGGTGTGGTGGCTCACACCTGTAATCCCAGCACTTGGGAGGCAGAGGCAGGAGGATTGCTGTGATGTAAGTCTGAGGCTGAGCTCACAGCCAGCCTGAACTACAAAGTGAGACCCTGTCTCAAAAAACCAAAAAAAAAAAAAGATCAAGAAAGTGCTGAAGCTCCAACTATAAAATAGAATGATTAAAGTGAAATATAGTAGGTTTCAGAGAAATTATGGCGGATTCTGTTGGAACCTGTTTAAGATACAACTTGAGAAATAATTGACTTCTCTCAATCAGGATACCCCATCTATCCTACATGAAAAGGTGACCACCAAAGAATCCATATTAGTAAGGGAAAGAGAACTGCAGAAATATGACTGTGTTTCATAAACACGGGTGGCACTACTTGTATTATTTTTCTCAGACACTTGATGCTTTATGAATGCTTATGCTCCGTGGCCTCAGTTTTGGCAAATGTGAAACATTCCAAGAACACGAGTCCCAGGAGTGGGGTCACCGCATGCACGTGTGGAATGTGTGATCTAGAGAAAGGGGCTCATTAATTATGCCCACACTGACACTTACATTCTAAAATGAGCAATATTTATTGTAGTTATTGCCACTGCTAAAAAAGCAGAAGACCTAAAAATTTCTAACGTTCACTTTGCAGTTAAAAGAATGAACATGAATCTGATGGTCAAATCTCCAAGCTTCCCCTGGTTCTCATAGCCAGTGGCTCCTGAGGAGAAGGGATAGCGAGCCCTTGACTGACAGCAGATGTGTGTGTATCAGCAAGGCTGGCTGAGCGCTGTGAGGGCACAGAACAGAGGAAGACATAAGAAGTCATTATCTCCTTTCTGTCCACTATGACACTGGACCCACGGATAGCAAATATCAGAAAGTTCCCTGAAGGTAGACAGGGCAGGTTTAGATATACAGCATTCACATAATGTTTCCATTTAATGGAAAGTAAAAATAAAGTGATCAAAGAGTAGGTAGGAATTCTTAGCTGGGTCAGGAGAAAGCAGAAAGATTTGTGGTGGAAAAAGAACAGGCTGCAGGAATGTGTGTGTGTCAAAATGATCAGGGTGCAACAGGTAAAGCATTGATTTCCCTCTTCGTGAAACGTCAGAATTCTACACCTCACTCAGAGCTGTCTCAGTGGGCAACGCTCTCATGCACTTCAGGGAGTGCGCCCTAGAAATGGTCACTCCTTGCGAAGAGAGTTCAAAGTAGTGAGATGGGTCTAAGATCTCCTGCTATTCTGGCAAAGTTTGGAAAGTGTGTGACCCATTATTGTGTGGCCATCAGCCATGACCCTGTGAAACACTTCAGGGAGGAGGGAGTAGAGGAGACTAACGTGCTCATAGTGCACAGCGTTGCACATACACTGAAGCATCTTTCACTTAACATGTTTAAGATGTCTACAAATATAGGATTATCTTTTTTTCATTGGATAAGGACATAGTGTTAGAGAGACTGAGTCACACATGTGCTGAATGCACTTCAGGACCTGAGCTGGCGTGTATTCCAGGACAGGTAGCCCCTCGTGCCCTGTCCCCACAAGCTCAGGTCCCAGGCTCTGTACCTTTCATATGTCGCTTCACATACTGTCATTTAAATAAATGATTAACACATTTGAATAAGACAAAGGTAACACAACCCCAAAGCACCCGAAGTATCTTTACCAAACAACACCTAACTCAGTAGGAATGGGTGAAGGACACACCATTCATTCACTGACCTTGAGGGCCTGCTATAAACGGAAAGGTGGCGAGTGTCAGGGGAGGAGACCAGAGTGCCCTGGTGCAGCTTGTCTTTCAGGACACTGTCTCTTCTCCCTCTGTATAAAAAAAGTTAGTATAAAATGTACGACAGTCAAACGGAAGAGGTGGCGTTTAAGAGGGAGCAAAATAGTTCACGAGGAAGGTTGCTCCTGACTATCTCTGCTGGAGAGTCTCCCTCTTATCCTCCTCCCAACCTTCATTCTCAACGCCCCCCCAACCTTGCTGCGGTCTCCGTCTCTATCTCTGCGCCCCCAGCTCTGCCCTCTCCCATCCCTCAGGGCTGAAGCCGTGAATCATGGGGCCAGTGGAGAGGCTGGGATCTGCCCCACTGGCCGGCTCGCCCTCTGCGTCGGCCAGTGAGAGAGCCCCACGCGGACCAAAGTAACACAGGATGGCTCTGCACAGCACGGCCCTCCGGGCTGGGCCACTGCTCTGGCTCGGCGACCCGAGGGTCCCTCCCACGTGGAGAGAAGGACCGCACCCCAGCAAAGGTTCCTTGGGCTGCGCTGCCAGCGTCGCCGTGCCCACTGGCGCGGGTCTCCGCCTGCTGGGCTGTCTGCCCACAGTCCTCTGCGGCTCCTGCCCCGGAGCTCATCTCGCCCCCAGAGCGCCTCGCCGCAGCCCCGGAGGCAGGCGGCCCCTCCCCCGCCCCTCCGCGCATCCCTGGGCCAGGCGGCTGCGGCTTCTCTGCAGAGGAAACTGACCGTGAGCGCTTCACCCAATCCCCGCTTTCTGGGCACCCTTCTTTCAGAGATTGTCTGGTGCTCCTTCATCCCTTCTTCTTGAAAAAACACATCGAACGTTCTTCTCTTAGCACAGAGATAAAAACAAACGACAAAAATGAAAGCAAATGGATGATCGAAAGTGGGGAAATTATAATATCAGAGAGGAATTTGAAGCACATTCCCAGAGCAGCTGTCAACATTTTAACATGGATTTAGAAGAAAATATTACAATTCGAGGTCCTTTGAATGTAGGCTGAGTCATTGTTTTCATAAAAATATTTCCCCTTAAATTTTTCCTATTATTCTGTCCCACCAGTCTATCCTGCAAACAAACCTATTTCTGTATTGTTTTGGCATGTAACACTGAAATCAATATTTTCACCTTGCAAAAACAGATTAAATCAAAGAAGAATTTTTGGTTAAACACAAGTTCCTCTCCTTCAATTCTTTCTTCTGAAGTATCCGCTTTGCAATTCTTGGCAAAACTTTGGCTCTCCATTAAAGAATGTAGAGAAAAAATGGAGTGGCTCCTTGTCACGAGGAGCCACTGAAATGGCCCAGCTCTGAAACCAAATACAAGACTTGTGGCCTGAGCAAAGTCCTTTACAAGTTTGAAGATGAGACCATGGCAATTGTGTTGTATGTACATGGATGTCGATGGTTGAGGGGTAGGATTTGGATAAATATCTTTACCCAAAGACTTATGAATAGGCATGAGCCGGCATAGTGTGGAAGCTCCCTGTGGAATGAGCATCTTTCTAAGTGATTTCTCTAGAAGAGCTACCTCATACACATCAGGTATCTGTTAATTTGTTCATTCACAGGTATAGTCAGTTCCCACTCTGTTCCAGATTCAGGCGTGTGTGGGCCATATGAAGGTGATCCAGGTTTATGTCTGCTTTTGGGTTGCTAATCACTTAGTACAAAGAAACACAAAAAATGGTTTAACTTTTTGCAATATTTTTTTTCTTTTCCTCACTTGGTCTTCTGTATATCATTGTAGATCCATTTAAGTACAAGGGGCATGGAGAATTAAAGGTGGAAATAGATGCAGGAGTGGAGAGTACAAGGGAAATATATACCTGGAGGTTCAGGAAGTTGAACTCATGGAGAAATTGAAGTCATTTTTGGACAATCTGTAGAATGACAAGAGCAAGTATTTATTTTCCAGAGAAATTAAATGTCTGAGTAGATTTGAGGGGACACCAGTTCACAAGCAGAGGTTACTCATCTGGAGAAATTGCAGTCATTATAGAAAATTACATATGCTTCTGACTCTGCCAAACATTCGTTTCAAAGGATGAAGTCATCAAGTTCAACCCTTTTTTCTATGTGTGACTTAATCATCAGTGATATGCTCAGCAGTAAGCCAGGTACCATGGCACCTGGGTTGGAAAACAGCTCTGTCTACTCAGTTTGGAATATCTAAGAAATCTGAACTAGAACAATTGAAAAAATTACATAATATGCTATATGTATAGTGTAGGATCCATAAAAGCAGAATAATTCTCTGAAGAGAAGATTCAGGTAAAGCCACATATTTAGGAGTCTAAATTAGGATGGCCATTATGAAAAATAGTACACTGGTTCCTCAAAATATTGAAAATAAAATTACCAGATGATCTGCTAATTCTATGACTGGATACAAATCCAAAGAAAATAAAATTAGTGTATCTAAAATACAGTTTCACTCCTATGTTTACTGCAGATTGCTGCACTAGGCAGAGTACTCAGGAAACAGAAATAACTTAAGTTTTTATCAAATGATGAATGGATAAGGAAAATATAGTGCATACCATAGATATTCCTCGGTCATAAAAATAATGTAAGTCTAATATATGAAGCAAGATGATGGAAATGATGTCACTATAGTAGGTGAAACAAGCCAGACACAGAAATTCAAGTACCACATGATTTCACTCACATGTAGAATACGAAAAAAAAATAATTTCATGGAAATGAAAGTAGAATGATGATTACTAAGACTGGATGAGGAGAAGGAGGGAGACATGAAGGAGGTCGATCTCTAAGTTACAGTTGATAATATTAAGCTGTATTATTAAGCTATAGTTGATAGTATCAAGACAATCTGGAGTGCTATTGAAGAATAAGGTGACTGTAGGTAATGATAAAAGAATACTTTTCAATTAGCTTCAATAGAAATGTTTTCATATTAAATGATAAATGTCTGAGGATATGGTTTGCCTGACTTAAATACTGTGCAAATACATTCATTTATCAAAACATCACATGGTATCCAAATTGTAGGCTTTTAGGTACCAGTTAAAAATAAATTTAGACAATAATAGTAATAAAAGGATTTTAGACAATTCGGGGAGTACCAATTGTCCAGATCCAGCTGACTGCAGATAATCACTCCCTAATGATTAGCCTTTGGCCCAGTACAGAAGCTTTAAGTTACACCAGGGTCCAGGACATGGAGGTTTTAATTCTAGAATTTTAATACTTGGTCAACCTTGCAAATGTGGAAGGAGTAATGTTGCCCTACATATGTCCTCTCAGGCTGCTGCTGTTCTATAAATAGATTTGAAATGGTGATACAGTCTACATACTTGAAGAAGCATTGTTCCTGATCACGTTCAGTCTCTTGCTCTACCAAGCCAGCTGTGCATTCTAGCAATGGTCTGAACATGAATAAGCTTCTTCACTAAGATCAGTGCACTGAGTTGGTGTCCACTGTGCGTTGACCGTGCATCCCACCCTTCAAGTAGAAGTGTGGGCTTCAGATTTCCAAGGCTCTTCTTGCTCCATGGTCTGAACACTCTCCTGGCCAGTTTGTAGGTAATCCCATGAGCCTCACTGACCACTGTGCAGTGTTTCCTTTGAACTGCAGTGGGGACCTCACATTTCTTTGTGGCCACAGTTTCTGTGAGCTGATATCTCCCCATGCATCTGCCCACTTATCTGTTTGCACTTCTTAGATGGAGCCTTCCCAGCTTTTACTGTGCAACTTCCCAGCTTCCTTAAACTCTTTTTTTTAAAAAAATATTTATTGGTACATTAAATATACACATCATGATTGCACTCCATAATGGGGATTTGTACCAGTATGAGACACAACTTAATTCTCATTTTCCTTAAACTTTTACAGGTGATTTTCCTCAGGGTTCCATGATATAACATAGTTCTTTATGAGAAAATGGAGGCTAGTTTGTGCTTCTCTTGCCTCTGATAGATACCAGAAAAGAAAATTCAAGATTTTTTTCTATTGCTCCATCTAGACCTCAACAGGATGATATGTTCCTGCTGGGGGAACTGCATGAACACACTTTCCTTTTAAAAAGTTCCTTAACCTAGTTTCCTGAACCTATTAATCTTGGATTCTGAGAACATCTGCTTAGAATAAGGTGCTGGGGGTCTCATTCTCAAACAAAGCGAGACTGAAATGTCTTCTTGGGGAAATTTAACATTCCAGGGTCCCTGCTATTTATCTTTAGTATGTGCTCACAGGAATGAAAACAGGAACTGTCTGACAGGCTTCCCTGGGGAGCTGTAGGCCCCTGCTCTCCAAATGACCTGCTAGGGATGCAAAGCATTGGCTGGAGCGGTAATCAAAGCATGCTGTTTGGTGCACTTTCTCACATGCAGAATTTTGGTGTTTGTACTGCCAGAGTTGTGGTCTATTTAGTAAAGATAATAATATCTGCAGGTGATAAAGCAATGTGCTCATGTGTGTATATTAAGTGTTTTTTTTATCACGAGTCCAAAAATAAAATCACCATCAATTTCTGTGGATGGCTAAAGATTCTGTAGCTAGAGCTTGGTAAAGATGTCAGGGAAACTGCTAAAATGTGTGTGATACTACACACAGATGCTCAGTGTTCACTATGGAAAGGATGAACTGACTAAGTGTTGATGAAACGTGTGTGTGGATTTCATTACCGCAAATTCCATATCACGGACCATGCAGAGGAAAATGGCTTTTCATGCTTATCCAAGAGAAGTTCCTCCACACTGCATAAATGGCACTGGTACTTGTTCTGTAGAAGCTGTCTCATCCTTTTGAGCACCCAGTGTCAACCATCTTGGTAATGGATAGGCCAGTTGTTATGGTCCCCAGCAGCAAAGTCACTGGGCAACTGGCCATGAAAAGTACAGGACAGAAATGAGAACATTTACAGGAAGGAGAAAAGGAAATAGTAGAGAAGGAACAAGGGGAAAGACAAGAGTACCAGTGTGTCACCCGGAGGGTGGGCAGGAGCAGGGTGTTTTAGTCTTGTCAGAACCACCTCCAGAAAAGTCACTTCAGGTTCTTGGAGATGACAGGAACAATAGCTGGGAGAGTGGGCCATGGAGATGGAGAGAATTTAACTCCTTTTCTGACATTATAATGACAGCTCTGTTTTGACAGAGCCCTAAAATAGGCCATGTCATGTAAGGTATTCTTTTATAAGAGAGTATCTATATAATTTTAAGTATTCCTATTATAGGATGGTGTGCCGCACAAAACAATAGGTACGTTCATGTTTATTCATTAATAATCTTGTAGATCTTTCCACCAGTACTGTAAGTTCCTTAATCAAGAAAGTTTCACTTATTCTCAAGTATGTATAAAAATTCAGTGGTAGAACCATCACTTTAGTGAAGACCTTTCAAGTGTGACTGAGTCCAGGAAACTTAGGACATCGCCTCATCTCTACAGGTTGGTAGCTTTTTGGTGAATGAGAAAATTGTGTATGTGTGTAGAACAAACTGCATAATCATGAACAAAAGACTGAATATCTGAGTATCAAACAGTTCCTTTGTATCTCAAGCCCTCCCCCATTCCCCTCTCTTTCTCCCTTTCTCTCTCTCTCTCTCTCTCTCTCTCTCTCTTTGCTTCTTACTAGTTTGAACCCATTCAGCCAGTTTTAGTTTGGGGGAAACTCTATTACTAAATACGAAAATAAAATCTATATTTTTACAGGATTTCTGAAAAATTAAATGTAATACTCTAAGTGCTAATCCCAATAATGGGTTCATAATAATATCTAAAAATGTAAGTTACTGATGGTTCAACTGTTTCTTTTCCCCAAAGATATTTTGCTATAGAAATCTTTAAAATTTGATTTATTCTCTAAAATTTGCTTGATTCTTTCTTTTTTTATTGAAATCTTTATTGGTACATTACATATACACATCATGATTGCACTCCACAATGGGGAATTGTGCCAGTATAAGACACAACTTAATTCTCATTTTTTCCCATAGCCCTATCCACTCTACCACCCCCCATATACATAAAATTTGTTTTCTTTCTTTTTTGTTATAATCTCATTATTTTTTCCCCCTTCACCCTATTTCATTTTGAGTATTTAAAAAATTTTTTTAAATATTTATTGGTACATTGCATATATGCATCATGATTGCACTCCATAATGGGGATTTGAACCAGTATAAGACACAACTTAATTCTCATTTTTTCCCATAGCCCTACCCACCCTACCTCCCCCCATATACATAAAATTTGTTTCCTTACTTTTTTGTTACAATCTCATCATTTTCCCTCCTTCACCCTATTTTACATTGAGCATTTTCTATTTCACAATATATAACATACAATGCTAGGACTCATTTACATCTTTATTTTCTCATACCAGAGAAAAGATGTGATATGTACCTATCTGTGCCCTATTTATTTCATTTATGAGGATATCCTCAAGGTATGTCCATTTAAGTAGAAATGATTCAAACTTATCATTTTTTATGGCAGAGTAATACTCCATTCTGTAGAAGAACCACAGGTTTTTTATCCAGTCTCCAGTTGATGGACACTTGGGTTGTTTCCAAGATGTAGCAATCACAAATTGGGCTGCTATAAACATGGGTGCACATATGTCATTGTGATATGAGTCTTTTAATTCTTGTGTGTATATACCTAGCAGGGCAATGGCCAGGTCAAATGGGACCTCCAATTTTAGCTTTTTGAGGAATCTCCAAACTGACCTCCACAGGGGTTATATGAGTCTACATTTTGAGTATTTTCTATTTCACAATATATAACATACAGTTCTAGAACTCATTTACATCTTTATTTTCTCATACCAGAGAAAAGATGCTATATTTACCTATCTGTGACCTACTTATTTCACTTACGAGGATATCCTCAAGCTTTGTCCATTGAAGTATAAATGATTCAAACTTATCATTTTTTATGGCAGAGTAATACTCCATTCTGTAGATGAACCACAGCTTTTTTAACAGAAGTAGAAAAGGAAAGACTGGCCTCAGCCTCAGCTATCTAAACACCCATCACCACCACATTTGCAAGGGGTGGCTTCTGGCTATGAAGAAGTGGCAGCCTCTTTGCCTGACATTACAGGGATGGCTGAGCACATGCTCTGATGCAGGCACAGAGACCCTGGCTGGGAGCTCACAGAAAAGAGTGCTCCACCTGGGCTACAGGTCTGATCCTGGTGGATTTGACCCCGGTGGCCTTTTTACACAGTGGCCTTGTTACACTGTCAAAGGGAAGGTTGTCTGCTAGGCAAAAGTAACTTCATCTGACAAGAGTTTGCAATACATTTTGTTTCTACTAAGGTTTTTTAGTCAAAACATAGAATTTTATCTTCTTCACACTGATTTTTGACTCTTCTTTTCTTAAATTGAATTTATCAGTATGTGACCTACATATTATGATCACATTCAACATTAAAAATTTGCACCTGTTTATGACACACCTTGATTCTCACTTTTCCCTTTCCTCTGTCAACACTACCCCCAACCCCTATATACAAAAGCTTTGTTTCCATTTTTTGTTCTTACTATCAAATTTTTTCTTTCCCTTTCTTATTTTCCCCTACATTCCCTTTCCCTTTGAATATTTTCTTCCTATTTCACAATATTTATCACACATTCTGGAATTCATTTACACATACTAGAGAACTGATACATATTTATATATCTGCATCCTATTTATTTGACTTATGAGTATATCCTCAAATACATCCATTTGAGTATAAATGACTCAAATCTATTATTCTTTATGGAAGAGTAATACTCCATTTTATTTATTTTTAAAACCAACATCTTCTTTATTCAATCTCCCATTGATGGGCATTTGGGCTGTTTCCAAGATTTAGCTATTACAAACTCAACTACTAAAAACATGGGTGTATATATGTTCCTGTGATATGAATCATTTAATTCTTTCACGTGTATACCTAGTAGGAAACAACCAGGTCAAACAGGAACTCCAATCCTGGTGTTTTGACGAATCTTCATACTGATTTCCACAGTGGTCTCACTAGTTCACATTCCCACCAACAGTGGTGAAAGGTTCCTTTCTCTCCACCACCCTCTAAGCATTGATAATTATTGATTGATTTCATGAGAGCAGCCATTCTTTGTGTAGTGAGATGAAATCTCAGTGTTGTTTTCATCTGCATCTCTCAAATGATCAGTGATGTTAGACACTTTTTCAAACATTTCTTTGTTGTCTTTACTTTTCCCTCTGAAAAGTGTCATTTTTGAACTGGATGTTTAACTTGAGGGGGCTGTTTTTTCCAAATTTTTTACATATTCTAAATAGTAATCCTTTGTGTGAGGAGTAGCTAATAAAATTGTTTTCCCTACTTGTACGTTGCCTTTTCCCTCTGTTGGTGGTTTCGCTTGCTCTGCAGAAGCTGTTTTTAAAAAATGAGATCCCAATTTCGATTCTTTCTGCTAATTCCTGTGTGACTGAGGATTTGTTCATAGTCTTCCCTTATGTCAGTGTCTCCAAGAATTCTACTGCATCTGTTTTCTAGCAGGTTTAGTATTTCTGTTTTAATCTTTAAGTCTGTAATCCACTTTGATTTTAGTTTGGTGCATGGTGAAAGACATGATATAACTTCAGGCTTTGGCAGGTTGAAATCCAGTTTTTCCAGCACCAATTGAGGTTATCTTTTCTCCAGGGATAGTGTCTGAGTCTTTAGTCAAAGATGAGGTCACCTAGTATGTCTGGAGTTGTTTTTGCATCTTCTAGTCTGTTCTATTGATCCATGGGTCTATTTCTTTGCAAGTATGGTGCTGTTTTTATTACAGTGTGTTTGTAATGTAGTGTTAAGTTAGGGATTGTGATACTTCCTGCCATGTCTTTGTTGCCTAGAATTGCTTTTGCTGTTCTAGGTCTGCTGCAGTTCCAGATGAATTCGGATTATTTTCTGCAAATCTGTAAAATATACTGCTGGGATTTCAACTAGGATTGCATTAAATCTATATAGTAGTTTTGAGAGTATGGGCATTTTGACAATATTTGTTTTTCTTATCCAGGCACAAGGGAAATCTTTCTATTCTGATGTCCTCTTTGATCTCCTTTTTCAGAGTGCTATAGTTTTCAGAGAAGAGGTTTTTCACCTCCTTTCTTAGGTTTATTCCTAGATATTTCTTTTTGGGTGGGTGCTATTGTGAATGAATTTTTCCTCTTATTATTTTTGTATAGGAAGGCTACTCATTTTTGAGTATTGACCTTGTGTGTAGCTACTGTTCTAAACCTGGCAATTAAGTCAAGCAGGTTTTTGGTTGAGTTTTGGGGATCTTCTACATAGAGTATCATGTCACCAGCAAATAGTGATAGCTTAACTTCTTCCTTTCTTATCTTTATTCCTTTCATTTCTTTTTCTTATCTAATGACTTATGACTAATATTCTAGAACTATATTGAACAGGAGTGGTGATAGTGGACATCCTTGTCTAGTTCCGGATTTTAGCATGAAGTTTAAGTTTTTCATCATTTAGTATGAGCTGGCTGCTGGGTTTTCGTAAAAACTTCTATCAGATTGAGATAAAGACCATCTATTCCAATTTTTTGTAGGATTTTGATCATCAGTGGGTATTGGATTTTGTTGAATATTTTTTCTGCATCTGTTGAGATGACTATATGATTTTGTCCTTGACTCTGTGAATATAGTGTGTTACATTTATCACTTTGCATGTGTTGAACCATACTTGTATCCCTGGGATGAATCCAGTTTGGTTAGGGTGTATGATCTTCTTGATGATCCTCTGTATTTGCCTTCCAAGTATCTTTTTGAGGATTTTTACATCATTATTCACTAGAGAGATTGGCCTATAGTTTTCTTTATTGGTTAGGTCTTTCTCTACTTTTGAAATCAAGGTAATAGGTGTTTTGAGGAATAAATTTGAGAGTCTTGCTTCCCTCTCAATTCATTGCAGAGTTTGAAAAGTAGTGACATTATCTCTTCTCTGAATGTCTTATAGAATTCAGCAGTGAGAATAGTCAATACCTACTTCAAAAACCTGTATTCCAATAAGATGGAAAACACAGAAGAAATGGACAGATTCTTGGAGAAATATGAACTTTCAAAGTTGTAAAGATACAAAAATGATAAACACCCCCATATCATCATTGGAATTGGAAATGTTTTTTTAAAACTACAAGCAAAGAAAAGTCTTGATTATGATGTTTCATATAAGGACCATAAATTTTTATAATTAAAATACAAAAGAAAACAGAAAGAGACCAGGATAAGGGAGAGATAAGATTGATGTTTCTTCAGTCTGAAACCACATCTTCCTCCCTGGAATTGAAGGCCTCCTGTGGTTTCATGCATAGAGGTCCCTTTTTACTGTTTGATCCCCATGTTCTACAGAATCTCTTCTATGACAGTAGCACAAGAGCATTGACTTTGCACACACCATGTTATACTAGCAATTCAATTTTATTTATGAAGCAAGAGTGCAATTCTTAAGGGAATGACAAATATTGAGGGCAGCCTCCCTGACCTACTGGCCCTACTGGGTCTCATCTTTCTCAATATGAAAACTTCAGAGACATTCAGTGGGAGTTAATATCACTTTGGAGATTCAATTTCCAAACAAAAAAACAGGTATATGGATGTAGCTCAGTGGTAGAGCACCAGTGGATGAGTTACCAGTACAGAAAATAAGAAAAGAAGGTCTTAAAATCTTTAAATATGCTCATCATTAAAATTTACTGATTGGATTAATTCTCAGTGGCACAAGAATCATGTAGCTCAGTGGTAGAGCACCCATGGATCAGTTACCAGTACAGAAAATAAGAAAAGAAGGTGTTAAAACCTTTAAGTATGCTTGTCAGCAAAATTCATTGATTGGCTTTATTCTTAGTGGCACAAGAATCACCTAAAACTAATCCCCTGTACCCTGACCTAGTGGACTTCTTTGCTAGCACACCTTCTACAAAAACCAGAGGATTTACTAGCTTGTACATGAGGCTGATGTACTAAATATTTGTAGAAATGTGACCCAAATTTTGAGTTCTCATGCATGTGCACTCACCCATAAGATAACATGCTCCTGTCTGTGTTTCTATTTTTTTAATTAGAGCAGTTTAGATGGACAAAAACTGAGTAGAAAGCACAGAGTTCTCATAAACCTCCTCCCACCTTCTTCACTCCCACATCCTTCTCTCTAGCAGATCCCCAGCCACTGACATCTGGTAATAGTGTAGCACACTTGTCTCTGTGTGTATACTCCACAGATTTTGCCATTTGGGCAATGCCATGTTCTTGTATGGCATTATTATACAAGAAAAGTTATTGTCTTCAGTCAAAACTATGGTCCACCCACCCATTCCTCACCTAGGAACAACAGATTCTGTTGTTGTCTCCATAGTTTTGGCTTTTCTAGAATGTTGTATAGTTGCATCATACAGTGTGTAGACTTTTTAGACTGTCTTACTTCACTTAGTGATATACATTTAAGCTTCCTTTGTGTGATTTTGTGGTTTGATAGTTAACTTCTTTTGTCACTAAACAATATTATATTGCTTTGATGTACCACAGTTTTTATCCATTTTCCAACTGAGGGATACTTTGGTTATTTCCAAGTTTGATCAATTGTGAATAATAACACTATAAACACCATGTGCAAGCTTTTTGAATGGATGTAAGTTTTCAGCTCCTTTGGGAGAATACCAAGGAACATAGTTGTTAAGTCATAAGTTAAGATTAAACTTGGCGTTGTATGAAACAGCCAAAGTGTCTTCCAAACTGGCTGTAGTATCTTGCCTCAATCCTCACCCCAGCCCTTGGGTGATTAGTGTGTTTGCCATTCTACCAGACATTTTGCAATGTCTTATTGTTCTTTGCATTTACAGTTCTGTAACATGATGTGAAATATCTTTTCATATGTGTACTTCTCACCTTTCCATCTTCTTTTTGTTCAGATCTGTGGTGTATTAAAAAATTGAATTGCTTCTTTTCTCAGATACAGAATTATGTCTCCTTTCTTTCAGTCTTTACGTTAAGCTCTAATTCTATTCACAGTGTCTTTCAGAGAGCAGAAATTAATCTTAATGAGGGCTAGCCTGTCAACTCTTTCTTTCACAGGTCGTGTCTTTAGTGCTGTATCTAATGGTCATTGTTCTTGCCAAGCCCCAAAGTCACCTAGATTTTCTCCTACATTATCTTCTAGAAGTGTAGTGTTTCATGTTTTCATTTAAGTCTGTAATCCATTTTGAGGTAGCTTTTGTGAAAGCTGAAAGATCAGTATTTAGATTCATATTTTTCCATGTAGATGTCCAATTATTCCAGCCATACTCATTGAAAAAACCTATCATTTCACTGTTGTGTTGATTGTGCTCTTTTTACAAAGATGAGTGAATGGATTTTTCTCCCCATTTCTCTGCTCTGTCTTTTCTGATCTTTCACCAACCTCACATTGGATCTTTCAGGTTACTGTAAGTTCTGAAGCTGGCAATCTCAGTCCTCCAATTTCAGTCTTCATTGTTATTATGTTGGTGCTTAGACACTTGATTTGTATTCATTTTGGTCTCTTGGATTCCTAGTTGTGTTTTTGACTTAGACTAAACTCTAGGCCTGACTGATAAGGAGCACCAAGCTCCTATCTTTGCCTTTCACACCTGAACACTTCTTCTTCAGCGCTGCAAGGGTCTAGCTGATATCAGCATCTCCTTTCCAATACTACCGGCCTCCCCTCCTTCCTGGTGCTGGTGAGCCTCAATTCATCTTCACTATATGATAGTAAAATAGACTTCAGTTAAATCTGATGTACTTCTCTTTGTCTAAAGTAAAGAAAATTGAATTACTCTATTTAAATTAGTAATGACAGTCAGTGAACAAGTGAGTAGCATTATGTTCCAGTAGCAGTAAGAAAAAAAAATTAAAGGGAAAGATTAGTAGAAGGGGCTGCGTCATGGGCACAGAGCAGGCAAGAAGGTTCCCACAGGCTGCTCTCTGAAGGGAAGCTTGGCCAGCCATGTGTGGAGCTAGGTGAGTGCCCCAGGCAGAGCAGGAATGACCTCACTGGTGTGCTTTGATGCGCAAGAAGCTCTGTGCGGCTAGCGGAGAGAGGAAGAAGAAGAGAGCCAGGCCATACAAGTCCTTGTCTTTGGCCTAAAGATATGGAGTTAATTTTACTGTTGTTTTCTTTTGATATTGGAGACTAAACCCAAGGCCTTTGAACTGAGGTGCATCTATAGCCATTTTAACACATTTTTGAACGAATTCTCAATGTTGATTGTGATCATGATGTGTATATAAAATGTACCAATAAAATCAACTAATTAAAAAAAAAAACAAACATTTTTGAATACAAGGCTTTTCCAAGTCACCAGATTCCCCAGGCTAACCACTTCCTGCTTTAGCCTATCAGAATGCTGGGGTTTAGGTGTGCCCCACCACACCTAGCAAAACTCAGGTTTCATTTTGAGTGGTATATAAGTCTTTGCAGGATTGTAGTAGATGAGTGATGTGCTATAACCCCTGTCATTATAAATGTTATTCTAGATGTCATTTACATAATAAACTGAAATGAGGAAGAAACAAAGTAGGAGAGCATGAAGAAAGTTGTTTTAAGAATTCAAGTGAAAGATTGTGTGTGTCTAATCAGTTTTGCCAGTGAAAGGGGATCTGTAGCTATGTTGGAAGGCAGATGGAAAGAGACCTATGGGAAAGTCCTGGTTTAGCTTCTGGGAGGATAGAGTCTTCTTACGAGCAGCTCAGGGGGAGGTTGACAGGTGTTATCAAGCAGTCAGTTTTGAGCTGGGTTAGACCTGAATGGGTTCCTTGCATCCCTGGGGTTGGGAGAGTAGGCAGTCTGGAATTCACAGCACAGGACTCTGGAAATATGGCCAGCTGTGATCAGCAGAGTGTCCACCTGCTGGGCATAGCTCGGGAGGGGTCATAGACAAAGAGGTGCAGTGCTTCCACAGTGCACTCTGCAGAATCCGGGGACTATGAGTGGAATCCAACAGTGAGATGCTGTCTTCTGAAGAAGATAGCACGCCAATATCAGATGCAGAAAACCGTTCAAGGAGACAGAAAGCCTTGGCCTGGCTCTCAGCCACATTCACCAAGATAGGACCAGCACTGATGAGGGATTTGGTGATGGGAGCTCTCTGCTGACCTCAGCCAACCTCTTTCATTGGGTGGGGTGGTGATGTGGGTGAATTTTTCTCTTTCTCAATCCTTTTAGCTCCATTAACTACTGATTCCATCACTAAAAATAAAAACACAGAAGACAGTTTTAGTACCCACCCTTCATCTTAGGAGTGAAAACCTGTTTTGACTGGCAAGTGTTTGCTGAAGTGTCCTTTTTGTCTTTGGTGTTTTAGGGCAAATGGAACAGGGAGAACATCCAGGCCTGAAAAACATCTCATGCCAGGATGACACTGAAGCATGTATGACTCCAGAGGACAGAAGGGACCCATGATTTGCACTCAGGCCAACTCAGTCCCTTGTAGAACCATGAGTCAGCCTAGGACATGTGACTCCTGAAATCATCCTTCATCCCCTCCCTTCTTCTTTTTCTCCTTCCTCCTCCTTTCTCTCCCTCCCTCTCGGCCTCCCTTCCCTGTGACACTTTGGTTCTGAGCCCAGCAGCACACACTGACAGCTCTCCTTCCAGGTCCAGAACTTGGTAGTAAGGTGAGCTCCAGAGCACCATGCTGAGGACACAGAGCCTTCCCACCCTGGAGACCTGTGCTCAGCACGAGGACTGGAGGGACCCGGGGCTCCTGAACTCCCCGTTAGGACACCACACTTTATTCACAGATGCCTAGATTATTGCTTCCCCCTGTAAATAAGACAGACATGTTTTGTATGCTTGTCTCAAAGCTGGTGCTTTTAGTTAAAACTTTGAAGTGAAATATTGAAATATTCTGCCGGCTTCTCCTTCAGGCATACCTGGGGGATTTGTTGTGAGGAAGGGGGAGGGGAGTGCAAACATATCGCACAGGAAGATATTGCAGTCCTCACAGACACTCATCCCAGGGGTGAGAGGTTGTGGTAGCCAGATTTTTCTTCCAATAATATAATAAAATATAAAATAAAATGGTAGGATTTAAAATGGGTGGTAATGAAACTTTTCCTTCTTTTTATGCTCTTGTATCACTCTTTATGCTTCTCTTTCTCCTCTCTACAACCTAAAAGATACATAAATTTGCAGCCACAATCCCCACAGCCTCCTACTCCATCCTGCCATCTCCAAGAAGGATAACTCCACACCCTACCAATGCACACCTGACCACCTCAGGGTTGTGTATACTTTGAATGCCCAAAATGCTGAGGATGCTCATAGTCTTTTCTCCACTTTGTGTTTATCCAAACCTGGAAGAGGAAAAAGACTCATCGCAGGTGGACTTCCTCCTCCAGCCAAGTGTCAGAATGAGCGCTTCTGTAGCCAGACTCATCCCCGCAGTGTGAGGAAGCCTTGTCTGACATGTGGTTTCTTTCTATCTCCTCTCCTCCTGAGTGTTGTTGAGTATCTAACTGGAAATAAAAATTATGAATATAATTAGGAAAATGGTTGCTTTGCTCTCAAATTTTTCCAACTTTTTCTCATTAAAGATAGACAAGCAGGAAGCCACAAAAGAGTCTTGCTGGGAGTTTAAAAAAAAACCTCTCTGGAGTTGCAGAAGTCATTAAGAATTACACTTTCATCCCGTGATGATGAAAGTTCTGACATAATGGCATCAGAAGTCAGTGTCAGAGCCTCACATCTTCAGAGCTTTTGTTTTTACTGGCCAAAGGATTGCACAATATGACATTGACATATTCCCAAGTGTGGCCTTTCTTTTCCCTCTCTTAACTCATTGACAAAACCTGATTTTCAGTTTAATTAAGAGTCAAATTTTCAATAGTGCGGTGACTATGAATAGACTATCTTCATTTAAAATAAAATAGCTCTTTTTACAGTTATGATTATAAAGTGACTCTAGAAGAGTTAGATTTTTTAAAAAAGAGTCAGAAAGTAATGTAGAAAATCACTAAAATCATATTTAACATTATCCCACAGAGTTATATTTTACTCTTTCAAACAATATCATGGTCCATACACAATAGCCTGCAGTCTCTGTTGATACCATGGAAATGACTGCAGTTATTCAGTACAGAGTGCAGGGGTGATGTGCACGGAGCTAAGTGCTTCCCTGGATGGGTGCCCACAAGTCATCCTCTTGCTGAGGACCTCATGTGAAGGTGTGTTCTATGCTACCCATCAACACATGCTGGGCCATTGCTGGGCCAAAGAGCTTTCCACAAATTCCTTCTTGGGGCTTTAGCTCAGATTACTCTGGTATTGACTCCAAGTACTGCAGAGGGAGCCAACCACTGGCTGCACAAGAAACCATTAGCAACTCCACTGATGATGGTAAACTTCCTCCAAGTAAGATATCTGTGAATTGGTGGTCCTAGGAAGGTATCCGATAACTCACTTTTCTGTGTGATGACTTGTAAGTGAAGCATTCAGTGTGGTTGGCTTTCTAATTATTTTACACACACCTATAATTATTATTTAACTCCTAGTACAGAGGAGAGCTGGTGATGCCCTACCTTCACCCAGTTGCTTATCTGTCAGTTATTTCACTTGTGCATATTTTTGGTCATTTGGGAGCATTTTTTACAGATTTAGCATATTAAAGTCCAGAAAGTTCCGAGGCAGTGGTCTGGAGGCCACTGCTGGTAGAACCCAGTCATCACTCTTTGTGCTGAAAGACACTACTATTATATTTTATTTCTTGTAAAGAAGAAATATTTGGCTTTTCTGTCTCTGGAAATTTCTCTCTCTCTTTTTGATATGAGTTATTTTAGTAGCTATTTAGTAATATTTAATGCACATAGCACTTTTTTATACTGCTACTTAGGAAATTAATCATATGCAATTTCTTTGAAATAAGAGACAACAAATTATTCTTTCTGCTTTATTCATGGTTGCATGTTTTATATAATCCACTATAAAGGTCTGATTCATTAAATGGAATTTTCTGATCATTATGACAAACTTTCACTGAAAGGACTTTCAAGGACTAGTGTGTTTAATTATTTGAACTTGTTTTTTCTGAGATAGGGCAAGAAAAATACTAATTTCACCTGAAGGTAGTTACTAATGTAATTGTTGTTATTATACGTAAGGATTTGACATTAGTGATTTAGTTTACAATAAGAAAGTTATATTAATAAATACCAAAAGTCTGTTCCCTAATCAAGACTGTATGGCTCGTGGGAGTTCTACCCAGAGTTACTTCAGTCTTCCTATTTCAGGATTAGAAATGTTTCTCTATCTCTTTTTTTTTCTTATTAAAAGTAATAAAGAGCTCCAAAAGTGATCCCTAAAATCCAAAAACAAAAAGTAAAGTGCTACATATTCAGATTCATTGGCTCATTGGTGCAAAAGAGCCAATTTCTTAAATTCTATTTTATGAAAAATACTTCCCTACAGTTTTCCCATAAACAATCGTAAAGAAAATAAATCATGTAACAGAAAAATGCTGTCTTCTTCACATTTAAATTTAAATTTTTTTTTTTTTTTTTTTTTTTGAGACAGGGTCTTGCTTTGTAGTTCAGGCTGGCTCTGAGCTCAGCCTCAAACTCACATCACAGCAATCAATCCTCCTGCCTCTGCCTCCCAAGTGCTGGGATTACAAGTGTGAGCCACCACGCCCGGCACTGTGGTATGTGATACTGATTGCTGCTGGGCGTGACTCTCCACACCCAGTATTGTATGTGGTTGCCGGGGAATCAAACCCGGGCCCTTGTGCTTGCAAGACAGGCACTGGAACCACTGAGCTAACTCCTCAGCCCTAAATTTAAATAATTTTGATGTTGATCCAGCTTTCTGTTATTCTGTCTTCAGATGAGTTAGCCGTGTTTCAGAAAATGGCATTTCCATGCACAGAAATGGATTTAAGATTTCATAACTAATTTTTTCACCCAAGATAAGAGGGTTTAAGAGTATTACCTTCTTTTGATAAGTTTTGAATCTTGGTTTTTGGATGAATGATAGCTTATCCTCTTCTTTGAGGATAACACATAACACATAAAGCTTGTCATAACACATAAAGCTTTTTACTTTGGAAGGTAAAGGGTGATATTTGTTTTCAGTCTTTTCATAGAAGAATTCTCTCTGGTCCTGAAAATCCCCGATTTCACCTTACCCTGATCTTGTCTCACAGATTCCAACCAACCCAAATTTAGTTAGGGGAATCTAATTGTTTTTGTGATTCACAATTACATCCCACTGTTCAACTTCACTTGTTTCCATCTCAGTTATGTAAATGGTCTACCCAAACCCTGTTACAAACAGACCCTTGAGTTCATTTACATTTTCTCAATACCACTAACCATCCTAGCATATATAAACTTCCCCCATCTGACCAACTAATTTCGCTTGCATAAAAAAGAGTAAAATATAAACAGAAATGATTGAAGACCCTTGATCTCCTTTAGAAGGTTGCTATTGGAAGGGTTGGGGCTTGGCTTTGCTTTCTATTATTTAGATTTAACTTCTATTAAGTATACAACAAATTGAATTAATATGAGTTTTCTATTATTCTGTCTTCAATAGTCAAGGTTTTAAATATGACATTTAACTGTCTTCCTTTAGTCGAGAGTGATGAAATAAAAAAGAGAAGGAAAAATTTAATTATCAACTAGGAAGATAAGTAATAAACTAGAAAACAAGCAGGGAGTTAGTTTGGAGAAGTAAACGGACAGGTAAACACTGAGGAGACACATGGAGGTCAGTTTCTTTGAGTACTGAGGCCAATGTCTTCAACAGTTCTACCTTGCTGCCCTTCCAGCAGGTTTAGCATTTCTATTTTAATATTTAGATCTTTAACCCACTTTGCTTTTAGTTTAGTGCATGGAGAGAGATACGGGTCTAGTTCTAATCTTCGGCAAGCTGAGACACAGTTTTTCATCACTATTTATTGAAAAGGCTATCATTCCTCCAATGAGGATGTTTGGCTCCTTTGTCAAAAGGAACACAATGAGGTGGCACAGTGTGTCTAGAGTTGTTTTTGTATCTTCTAATCTGTTCCATTGATCGTAAAATCTGCTTCTTTGCCAGTACTGTGCTGTTTTTATCACAGTAGTTTTGTATTGTACTTTCAAGTTGGAGACTGTGATACCTTGCTTTGTCTTTGTTGTCTAGAATTACTTTTGCTATTCTAGATCTCTTCTGGTTTCAGATGATTTTTCAGGATGTTTTCTCTAGTTCTGTGAAGTATGATGTTGGAATTTCATCCAGGATTGCATTAAATCCATGTAGCATTTTTGGAAGTGTGGCCTTTTTCATTTTATTAGTTCTTCCTATCCAGGAACAAGGGATGTCTTTCAATTTTTTTTAAGATAAGGTCTAGCTTTTGTAGTTCAGGCTGGCCCTGAGCTCAGCCTTGAACTCAGAGCAACCCTCCTACTTCTGCCTCCCAAGTGCTGGGATTATAAATGTGAGCCACCGTGCCTGGCACTGTGGTATGTGGTACTGCTTGCTGGTGAGCTTGAGTCACTATGCCTCTGGCATTGTTGAATATGGTTATCAGGGATCAAACCTGGGTCCTTGCACTTGCAAGGCAAGTACCAGAACCATTAAGCTAAATCCCTGGCCCATCTTTCCATTTTTTGATGTCACTTCAATCTCCTTTTTTAGACTGCTGCAGTTTTCAGAGTAGAGGCCTTTTCCTTCTCTTGTTAGATTAACTTCTAGGTATTTTATATTTGGGGGGGTCCCATTGTGAAAGGAATTGTTTCCCTAATTTCTTTCACTCTGAGTCTGTTGTTTGTATACAAAAAGGACATTGATTTCTTGGGTGCTAACCTTGTATCCAGGAGCTCTACTGAATCTAGTCAATAAGTCTAGAAGTTTTTTGGTGGAGTTTTTGGGCTTTTCTGTATAGAATATCATCCTGTTAGAAAATAATGACAGTTTAACTTCTTTTCCTGTTTTTTTTCCTTTTATTTCTTATCCTTGTCTCATTGCTGTCCCTAACGTTACCAGAACTATAATGAATAGATCAGATGAGACTGAGCATGTTCAGGGAGGTATGGCCATAGACACTCTATGGAATAGAAATGATGATAGTGGACATATTTTTCTTGTTCATGATTTTAGTGTGAGGGATTTCAGTTTTTTCTGTTTAGGATGACACTGGTTGCTGGTTTTTCATAGATGGCTTTATCAGGTTCAGACAAAGACCATCTATTCCAATTTTCTGTCAGCTTTATCATGAATGATTATTGGACATTATCAAACACTTTCTTCTTCTACTGAGATGATCATATGCTTTTTGTTTTTGACTCCATTAATATAGCTTATTATATTTACTCATTTACATATGTTGAGCCAAACTTGCATCCCTAAAATGAATCGCACTTGGTCAGGGTGTATTATCTTCTTGATGAACATATAAATCCCCCCCATCTGTTTCCAGTTTTGGGGAGGGGTTTTGTACCAGAAACTGAGCTTGGGACTCTGTGCTTTGCAAGGAAGGTGTTGGAACCAATGAGCTAAACTCTCAGCCCCTCTCTGTATTGTTTGCTGGTATCTTATTGATGATTTATATATCTATATTCATTGGGGAGACTGGTCTGTAGTGCTTTTTTTTAGTTGGATCTTTCCCTGTTTTTATAATCAAGGTAATGCTTCCTTCCCTAAATTAATTTGGGAGTACTGCTTCCCTTACAATTTTATTAAAGAGTTTGAGAAGTAGTGGGCTTAGCTCTTCCCTAAATTTTTGTAGAATTCAGCAGTGAAACAATTAGGACCTGAGCTTTTCTTCTTTGATAAGTGTTTAATTATATTTTCAATTTGATTGGATAATATTGAGTTGTTTAAAATTTTTATGTCTTCTTGTTTCAACTTTGGTTTTCATATGTACCTAGGAATATGCAGATATCTACTATGTTTTCCATCTTCTTGGAGGACAGCTTCTCAGAGTAGATGTTGGTGATCTTTTGGGTTTCTGCTGGGTCATTTGATAATTCAGTAAACTATTTGAAAGATGAATACAGATTATTAGGTAGCCAAAGTGATTTTTTTGCTTTTGAGGACAGTGTAATTTTATGGAGAGTATAGTCACAAACTGCTGAATTGAGAAGGCAAAGAGGAGATGTTGTGATAGATGTACCAGCACCAAAATGCGGACAAGTGCACAATGACCTGGGTTTTCCATC